>PVKA01012177.1:0-23605 GCA_004027165.1 Ctenomys sociabilis | reverse complement strand
GGGATTGATCTCAGGCCCTTGTACTTGCCAGGGCAGCCCTTATTTTACTAAGCTATCTCACTGACCCTTGCTGTTGTTCTTAGAATCTTGTAGAACTCAAAATACTTCACTCCATGCTCTTCTTGACTTGATGGTTTGTGCTGAGAAATCTACTGTTACTGTGATAGGTTTTCCTTTAAATGTGATCTCTGTCATTTCTTTAGCAGCTTTTAGTATGTTGTTCTTGTACTGAATTTCTAGCATCTTGATTATTATATGTCTGGGTGTTGTTTTAATTGGGTTGATACTTTCTAGAGTTCAATTTGCATTGGTTAACTGAATGCAGACTCCTTCCCCATTTTTGTGAAATTTTTTGCTATTACTTCTGCTCACATTCTTTTTATGTCATTTGTGTTGCCTCTTTCTTTCTCATTGATATCTATCAGTCTTATTTTTTTCTATTAGTCTTATATTGCTCATCTGTGCATCATCTTGAAGATGTTGAAATATTTCCTGGATTCTTTTTTTAAGAGATCTTTCCTTACCTGTTCACTAACTGCAACACTGTTTTCAAGAACTGAAAGTGTATCCTTACTTTCATTCAAATGGTTTCGCCAAATTTTTAGTTTTCAATTACCTGCACATCTCTTTAAATCTGCTTCATGAAGTCTATTTCTTTTGCTATATTGAAATTTACAGTTTTCATCATTTTCTATTCTCATCTATTTTTTTAAATCAGTGTCTTCTTTTGAAATGCTTAGCAATTCTTTCATTAGACTTACTATTTCTTTTTTTTACCTGAGAGATTTTTTTTTACTTAGTTTTTGGTGGAACTGGGCTTGCGCTTGCCAGACATGGGCTTATTCTACTGAGCCATCTCCCTTGACTCAACCTTGCAGATTATTTCTGATCTGATTTCCTCTATACTTTTCTGCAGTTATTTCTTTACTTCAGTTTCTATTATTTCAGAAATATCAGGTGTGTGATTTCTAATTTCTGCTATGCTGATTGTCTCTTGAGTTTGGTTTGGGTGGGCTCTGGGCTTGATATTGCATTTTGATTCATGTTTTTGTCATTTTATATTTCATAGAGAACTCCTTATTTTGATTTCTGTGACACCTTTTTAAGAAAGTATGATAGGATGTAGCTCTGTCACTGCAATCAGAACCTTTCTGTAAAGCGTCTGTTCTTTTTTTTATTTTCCATTTTCATTTATTTTTTTACATGCCAACAGTATGTATTTATTATTCATGAGTGTTCAAGACGTACAAGGGTTGTTATCAGTATAACCACATATAAAATATCACTTATCAACATGCAGTAAAAAGGACAGTTATATATTTATATTAAAAAATACACATACACACTCTCAAGTGCATACCATACACTGCTACAAGAGCAGGGGGCACCAGGCTGCAGAAGTTCTGCTATACATAACATATTGAAATACCTCAAGCATAAAAATTGTACTTAAGTTGCAAAACTAAAGTTTCTTTTTCTATTAAAACTAAAG
The DNA here is from genome assembly GCA_004027165.1 of Ctenomys sociabilis. Lineage (NCBI taxonomy): Eukaryota > Metazoa > Chordata > Mammalia > Rodentia > Ctenomyidae > Ctenomys > Ctenomys sociabilis. The sequence continues at coordinate 22,113 of PVKA01012177.1, read as the reverse complement.
TTTCTTTTTCTACTTTTATTTTTTAATTTTTGTTTTATTGAACTACAAATATCAATGTGACAGTTTTAAGATACCTTGACAAGATGGATTTGATAAATTAATACATTGCAAACTGTTTTCATAATGTTTTGGTATCATAGAAGGTGCATACATAATATTACACTTACAGACATTATTATACCATATATCTCTTATCAGTAAATTAAGAGAGTGTAGCTATTTGCGTATCTTATTTTTTATCCCTGGATTACATCAAAGATTCAATAATTAATACTTTCTACCTTGTTATTTTCCTAGTGGTTGTCTATAGTACTAGAGGCCGACATAATATTCTGTCCAACCACCATTAGTGCAAATCTTCCCTGTCATAGAATTATGTAGAAGCACAGCATTATCTATCTCAACTGTACTGTCTATACACACACATCATGATTTTTCCTTTCTACGCCCCTTCCTTTGCCTACACCTGTCAAAGATGGGCACTCCCTTGTCATTCAAATAACTTAGGTGCTTGAACTCGACAACACAGTCCAACACAGTCCAGCATTCCATAACAATAGTGAGTTATTAAAAGAAGTTGCTGACCATAGCCATTTACAGCTCAGCTTAATATTATGGCCCCGTGGTGTATACTTCATTTTTATACTTTTCTGCTGGATGGTTAAGACCTAGATAGAGCAAGACTTATATACCAACACATGTACTTTATGTTTCTTATGTGGTCAGTGAAGACCCCTCAGGGTTTATCTTGTAGTCCTGTACATTATTCTGTAGATCCTTTGTCTGTGTCATCCATGTGGATGAGTCACAGCCCATTCTTGACCAGTTTGCTCTCTGTGAGAGCTGGAGAGAAAAGTTTTCTCTCCATGTGACTCACCCCAGGCACACTATAGAACTTCAGTCTCTTTCCTCTGTGGCTCCATAATCTCCTATTTCAGGAAATTTGGAGCTCACCTGAGTTTCATGATGTTGCAGTACAGGTTCTCCTATGTCCTGACTCTTCGCTGACCTTGAAAGGCTAGGGCCAAAATGTTGGCTGGTCTTGTTGCTCTTCTATTTCTCCAAAAAGCGTCTGTTCTTTAGGTATCTCTTCTATGTCACAAATTCTTGTTTTGTGTGTGTCCTTAAATTTTGTATTCTATATTAATTTTGAATGAGATATTGGTTTCCATTTGTCACTGTTCTCTGTCCTTTAGTTTAAGGCCTTGGTGAGGTGATTAACCATGTGAATCCCAGTATTATTACCGAAAGAACATGTGATTAAGGCAGGTATGGTTGCTTATTTACAGTAGTACAATTAGTAATACTAATAACAGCTAGTAAAATTTAGAAATTGAGAAACATTTGTAACTATTGTTTTTTACTTTAGACAATAGGAGCAAACATTATAGCTATTTAGGAAAGCACACTTAAATTAGGATTTGTATTGATATTAGTTCCCCTGAGTTCTGTGTGGGAACCTCCCCTTCGTGTACCTGGATTCTTCTAGGCAGACTAGTTTAGGCTAGTTACTTCCTGAAACCTCTGGACTGTGAGGATCCTTCCATAGTTTGGGGCTTAGCAGGATACTTCTGCTCACCAAGCAGATCTAGTGCTACCAAACCAAAGTTGACTCACCAGTACTGGCTGCAGTGTTGGGCTCCTTCCGCTGTACCCCATCCAAGTAGACAGGCTGAGCCTGGCTGTCTGTTGGGCTTAGTGCTCCTTCTGGTTTTGGCCCACTGAAGTGCACCAAATAGTTTGCAATATTTCAAAGGGTATGTAGCAGAGCTGCAATTTGGATTTAGAAAATCTCACTGTAAAGATTGTGATATTAATCATAGCCTCTTCTTTTATAAGTAAATAGTCTATTTGAATCTTTTCTCTGTGAGGAAGTTGGGAAACTGAAATTAATTTACAGAGGTTTCCCCCATCAGGTACTTAATCCAAAGGACCTGAGTAAGGATAAATGAGATTTGCAGGAAGATATGTGACAGAAAAGAGAGAAGGTCATATAGTGCAGAGGGAAGAGTTAATAAAAGTGGAATGAGTCTGTTGGCACAGAAGAGTGGACCTTCATTACAATATCCTCACAGCTTTGCCTAGGGAGGCTGATCCTTAATGGTGTTGAGAATATGAATAACTGTTTACTCTGGGCTTCTACTTCCCTTTCCTGCCATCTGTGTCTTAGGACCTTACACAACACAGTAACATTCATCCTCAACCCAAGATTTCAAAACTTCAAAAACCTCAGTGAATCATCCAAAATAGGTCAACATTCCCTTTCACATTATCTGTATAGGGAAGGAAGAACAGATGGAGAAAGTGCACAGAGGTATACAAAAGCATCTAATTAAACACAAACCAAAGTACAAAAGGAACGAGAGGAACAAGCTCAGGGATCTCTTTGGCTATGGCACACACAGGGTCATTTTGACAGATTATAAATAAATAAAGCTCAAAATGTTCCTCCTATACAAGCATCTATCTTCTACTATGCGGTTGAGAAATGACTGGATAGATGCATAGATACTAACCACTAATTTCAGCAGTAATTATAATACTTTATATTCATGTGGCATGTGAAATTTACAAATATTATAATACTATTTAATTTTCAGAGAACTCCAGGGCAGGGACGACTAGATCTCCTGCAATGGAGTCAGTTAACAGTGCCTACTTTTCATAACTTCCAGCATGAAGATACATTTGAATAGGACAATTTAAGGGAGAAGCCACAGGAGAACAATGAGAACGTGCTGACATGGACCATTCCACAAGTCAGGAGATAGACATTAAAAGAAAAGTAATGGGAAAATTAGGAAAATATTATTTTATGTCAAGTAAAGATGGATAGAGATTGGTGCTTATGTAGATGACGGTACCTTCACATTTATCTAGTCAGATCATGGGAATTACAACAAAGTGGTGGCTTTTGATAAGGGTGGGATATATTAGAAATGAGGTGAATAAAATTCAAAGGGGAAGAGACAACTAGAAAAAATGTAAAGAGGAAGAGGTTAAGGGGAAAAGTGGAGAACGATAAATAGTGTGATTCAATTGCTGCATTAGATATGTGAAAAGAATAATAGAAAAGAAAGGTGTGAAGCTTGGGATATAACACCCTGGACACACTTGAATGCCAAGCTAAATAATCTAACTTTAATTAGGTTTTAGGAAGCCAATAAAAATGTATATACATTGGTATATAGGCTGATTCCAAGAATTAGCTATTATCAGTCGTGCTGCTGCAAGCATGGATATGCAAATATTACTGTCATATGACGACTTCAGCACCTTTTGGGAAGATTTTTGGAGGGCAAATAGCTGGCTTAAATGAAATGTCAATTTTTAATGATTTGATACTTATTCATCCTAGAGTTGTACTACTTTGCATTCCCACCAACAATGTAGAAGGGTACCTTTTACCTGCAGTCTTAATACCATTTATTATCAGATTTCTGAATGATAATCATTCCTTTTGTAGTAAGATGATGTCTCACTGCTGTTTTAATTTGAATTTCTCTAATGTTGAACAACAGATGAATGGATAAAGAAATTGTGGCATTTATACAAAAAGGGGGACTGTTCTATCCTAAAGAAGGATAAGCTAAAGACATTTATAGGTGAACAGGTGCACTTAAAGACCACAATGTAAAATGACATGTTAGATGTACAGCTTAAAATATCACATGGTTTCTCATGTGAGAAACCCAGCATAAAAATAAATAGCAACATAAAAAATAGGTAATAAGAACTAGGATGTTTTAAAATCTCAAATGGAAAGGGGGGCAAGAGATGGAAGGAGAAGGGAAGGCAAAAGGGAATCAAAGAAAAAGTGGAAATAGACCTTTTTCAAATAGAAAGTTGGACAGTATGTGGAGGGACCAGGAAATTAAGGGAGAGGAAAGGAAAAAGAACAACTGCCCAGAAAAATTAAGATGTGTTATATTCAAGTACAAATTTCCTACAATAAATGCAATAATTATGTATTTCAAACATGTGTCCATAAAAATAGATTAATAGAAATTTATAAATGTAGAAATAAATAACACACTGTTTATCTCATTGTTATTGTGTGTGATTTAAATGAAATCCTAGTGCAAGGGCACTTCATAAAATTTAAGGAACTAATATAATTGCATTCATTACAGCAAATATTTAATAAGTCTCATTACATAAGGCATGATCTAGGCCTTTTGAATTAATTAATAAGATTTTTTCACTGTATATTGAAGCGAATGGTCTAGCAGGGAAAATGAATATTTAAATAAATAATTATAACCACGTGTTTTGAAAAGGGTACACATGGTATTATAAAAGTACACAGGGAAGGTTTGATTAACTCTTCTTAGAAGAATGACATGAGAAATAACATTTGAACTCAATCCTGAAAAAAGCATAGTTAAGCATAGAGGCACAAATCATAAACTTTTAAAAGAAAACATTGAAGTTAGAGTACGTGCTTAGCACCACACTCACACAAACACACACACACACATACAATAAATGCAAACATGGAGAAAACCTTTCAATCATGAAATTAGGCAAGGCTTTCTGATCACAAAACACACGAACAATAAAAGAAAAATAAAATAGACATGATTTAAACTAAAGTAACAGTAAAAGAAACAAAAAATGAGCCATATATTTGGAAAATATATTTGTTGAAAAGTAGCAGGACAGAAAGTTTATATCTAAAATATAAAGTCAGTTCTTACAATTCAACATAACAAGAGAAACATCCCAATAAAACAACTAGTCAAGATGTTTATATATATATATATATATATATATATATATATATATATATATATGTAGAATATTATTAAATTTAAAACAAACTTACCATGTAAAACAATGATTCCATCCTAGGCATTTACTACAGGGAAATTAAAACATATATCTACAAAGAGACTCATATGAATGTTTAGAGTTGTATTACATACAATATTCAAAAACTGAACTCAATTGAAATACAGCTAAATGAATACATATACACACTAGAGTATATGTGTAGTATGAATTGTAAAAGTATGAGGACTAATGTTGGTCAATTTATAAATAAAATACAGCTATAAAGGCAAAAATCCCACATTGGACTATGCATCGCAGCTTTATTTTGACAATGTAGATATCATATCCCAAGCAAAAACCTAGAGAATAAGAATAAGTTCAGTGCCTTAGCATATTTTTGGAAAGGTAAGTAATTTAAAGTAGATACATTCTTAACAGATAAAATAACTTTAAGAGTAAACAAAGCTCAAGACACAATATCTTGTCTTTTTCCTAATGTTTACATTGTCTCTGACCTGCCTAATATGATTGTAAACATATTCCTACATAAATTTTCTTCTCTTTTTTTATCAACAATTGTGATTACTCTTAAAAAGGTAGAGCTTTATTCATTTCTAGGTTTGGGCACTGAAGAAAAAAACTAAAAACATGTTAAAAAGATATAAAAATCAGCACTTTCCTAAAAGTCAAACTTAAATTTGTCATTGTTTTTAAACAGTGGTGAATTATGGAACAATTGTTTAATGCAAGAATTCTAGATAAAAGTAAGCCAAGCGAGTTACAGTGTCATATGAAACACAATATTCTGGTCAGGGTAACACTGTGGTACATATATTAAAATGGAGGAATATTTTAGTTCTTAATTATCACTGTACTAATCACCTTTCAGAACTAATAATACATTGGAGCAAGGAAAATAAAAACTAAGTATGCTATAATTACTACAGGGCAACAGTTGATGAAATATTATTATATATAATAAATGATAATTTTGAAAACATTCTCAAACTGTGTTTTAATTATGTTTGTCTCCATTAAGCTACTAAGTTAATTAAATAGGCAAACCAACCTGAGAGGAAAAAAACTAATTTTCTAGATAGGACACCTTCAGCATAGTAGCAGACATAAGGATCAATTTCTCTGCTTGGTGTGCAAATTAAGTTCTGTTGAGAAAAAAAATTAATAAAGTCCCTGTACCCTTGTTATCTAATGTTCTTTTCCTCTTTGGCAACATGTTAACCAATTAAATAAGGCAAGACAGGAATAATACATCAGAATGTTCCTCCTTGTACCTTTCACCTTTGGAAAGTCTTCTATCTCATTAGAGTCAGTCTCCAGGCATTCGATCGAGCTCCCTCCATAATAGAACCTAATGGGATTGAGACATGAGTGTGGTATTCACTACAGAGTATGTCACCATTGAAATTATTTTTTTACAAACATGAATATGCTCTTTTTTGTTTTCAAGCAAAAACAATAAAAATGATACAGAATTTCAAAACAAGATGATGGAAAATTAACAGTGGTTGTTGTATTGCATAGTGTTACCTTCAAAGTAGTTGTTCATATTATAAAATATAGGTATGCAAAATTCATTAAACAATTAGATGTTAAGTGTTCCTTCCAAAACTATCCCTTCAAATAAACCAATAGAAATTAGTAGCACAATTATCCATCTAATTTTTCTTTCCTTTTGAACAGTTTCTTTCCCTTTCAGTGTAGTTGTTGTACCTTTCTGATTTATTTGCTCTTTCAGTTCCTGCACTAGGGACACAATATGATGTTTACATATGGCGGTCTGATTTATTTCACTTATGAGTATGGTCTCCAATTGCAACCCTATATATGTAAAAGCCTCGAGTTTACCTTTCTTTACAGCTGGTTAGTACTCTGTTGTACAAAAATACCACAGCTCTTTCTTAATCCAATCCTTAGTTGATGGGCATTTGGCTTGTTTCAAGAAATAGTTGCAACATCAAGGCCTTTATAATTAATCAAAGCAGTATTACCTTTTCATGTAGGAAAAATTTACTAACAAATAAAGTTCATGCTGGAACTTCTGCATAACTCCAGAAGATCATTTTTACAAAATTTTTTAATTCCAAGTCTGTGGATAGAAAGTAGTGTACTTTTTCAGAAACAAGAATTGAAGTTGTAAGAGATTTCAAAGTAAAACTGTGTCTGATGTTGTATTATTATATAATATATATTGTAATACATATAGTGTCACTATAGTCTAACTCTCTTATTATATTAAAATATTCCACAGTAAAATTGCATCTGTTTAATAATAAAATTCCAAAGGAAAATCCTATCATGGACAAAAGGTTTCCATCTTCTCAAAATTCCTGTGTTGATGTCCTGACTCCCACTGTGATGGTATCTAGGGTTAGAGCTCTGAGAAGGAAACATGAGAGAAATTCCTTGCTCTCCTTCCTATCCCTCTGTATTTGAGCACACAGTAAGAAGCCAGCTATCTGAAAGTCAAAAATAAATAAATAAATAAATAAAAGGACCCTCACCAAAACTCAACCATGCAAGCACCTTGATCTCAGACATTTGATTTTCAGGACTGTGAAAACTTATTTCTGTGATTTATGCCACCCCATCTATGATATTGTGTTATGACAGCCAGAGCTATGAAACTGGCTTAGAACATACTTGACTAAGTTTGCTTAGCATGCTTCCCTGGGGCTGTCACCTAGCCGCTGCTGTGTTTCCTGATCAGAAGTGAAATCAGTGAATTGTTCTATGTAAATGAGGGCAGAGTAATCCTGATGTTCTTGAGGTAGGTGTTCTCCCTGTGCATTTCCCTAAATACGCAGTATGTGGCCATTAATGTATTTTTACCTTTTGAAACCAGCATCTATTTCTGGTAAACTTATATTTAGACTAAGTACCCTATGCATGATGGATACTGTGATATTTTGGGGCAAAGCACAGGGCACCATGGATTTTCAGAGTATTGAAAGTAGAGGAGAGTGGCAGCCATTTAGACAGAAAAAACAGAAGCCAGTTATATGTACCCCCAGCAGGGACTGTCTATACTGGCAAAATTCTCTAAATCCTGAAGAAAGTGCATACTTGAGTAAAATCCTAGACCTCCTCTCTCACAAACTGCAATTTAACAAGGCCCCAAGTGATCTGTGTGCATATTGCAACTGAAAGACACAGGACTAGGGCACTGGTTTTAAAATATTTAATAGGCATAATAATTGTTCAGACTTACGAGGTATAATGTAAAAATAAGATACATGTGTACAATGTGTGATAGCAAACCCTATCAGCTGTTTAGAAAATATATAATCAACTATGTGTAGTTATCCAATTGTGTTATACAACACAAGAATTTGTTCCTTGTATGTAACTGTATTTTGGTACTCATTATGCAATCTCCTTTATTTCTACCTCTCCCAGAATCTAATGGTCAATATTCTATTCACCATTTCTATGCAATCAGCTTTCTGAGCTCCAAAATAAGTGAAAATATGTAGTATTTGTTTTTTGTAGAACACTGGTTTTTGAAGCTGGTTATATATTAGGTATCATATGGAGAACGTAAAAATACCAACGTTTGGATCCCACTCCTAGAGATTCTGATTTAGTGCTCATTTGAAACAGGGCTTTGACTTGGGTATGATTTTTAAGTTCCACACTTGTGAATGTCCATTATTTAATTCTTTCCACAGTTGGGACACACTTTTTTTATAATAGGCAACACTTGGTAAAATTTGTATTCCTTTAGCTGTATTTACTGCATATTCTGTGTTATTGAAATATCCTTGAGGACTAATTTATTTCCTTGATTTTTTGTTTATCTTCCAAATCGTCCGTGATGCAGCTTTTAATAGACAGTACTTTTTTAATGTATTAGTATAGGGTCTACAAGGTCTTGCTGTACAGATCAGACTTGTACTGATCCTCCTGTTTTCAGCCTCCTAAGTCTGGGATTGCAGGTGGGCACCACCACGCTCAGTCTCATTTGTTGCCTCGGCACACCCTGAGGGTAGGGCCGGCATGGCATGCAGATGATTGAGCCATGGTCCCTGAACCTACCTAAGCAGTTGCTTTAATCCATTGAGCTATATGATCGGCCCAATGTACAGTGCTTGTTACATGACATATTCATGGTTGAGGTCTCAGACAAGAGGGAAATGACTAGTGTTCATGTTCTGACACTATATAATATAGCTTTTTTGACCTTAGATCACCAGATGTTTTGGAAAGTCAACTTATTGTCATGCACATATGAACAAACTCCTTTCTAATTGTTCTTTAGATTTGTATTAATTAAACACACACATATGAGGAAGTATTTGGTCCCAACTATTGTATAAGGCACTGAGTACTGTATATAGTGGCAAAATAAAGAGAAAAGTTCCTTACCCACACATAATTAAAAATGGAAAATATGAATCACAAAGAATAAAATAAAAATATAAAGTAAAACCAAGGTATAGCTAGTGATAAGTATCAGAAAGGAAAATAACGTACAATAACACATTTGTCAAAAGTTAGGGAGAGGGCAGAAGTGATTGCAGCAGTACTCTGTGTAAATGCTATGTCTATGTCTATGTCTTTAAGGATCATTTATGGGAAACATAAATTCCCTAAGGAAAATAAAAATTCAGTGCTGGGAAAGTAGTTCAGTGGGACAACATCTGCCTGGCAAACGTGAGGCCCTGAGTTCAATTCCTGCTACAAAAAATATTCAACATTTGGCGTAACAGAACAGTAACAGGAAACTCATAGTAATATTTCAATTTGGTGTCTGGAGGATGTGGGCCCAAATGCCTACAAAGATAATATTCATAATTCCAAGAGGTGGCTTGAGTTCAGCAGATTTACTCCTGCTCTCTGTGTGAAGAAAATGTCCACTCAGGAATTCTCTTTTGCCTCTTTGCCTTCATTTCATTTCTTTCTCAAGAAAACTCTGTAATTGTTCACAAGGCCAATATCAGTAGAACTATTCTCCTGGGCCTAGAATACTGGGTGCTAAGCACAGCTCTTACTCCAAAGTATTTCAGTCTCTGGTTTCATCTAAGAATCTATATGACCTTGACTTTGTTGTTGTCTTACTTCTTGGGTCATTTTTAAGAACAGATATCATGGTTTTATTCTTATAGTTCAGCTATGGACTTCAGTGTATTTAGGGTTCATGGATTTGTGTCCCGATTATAGAAGTTTCCATTCCAAAATATTGTTGAGTTTTGTTTGTACACGTCTGTAGTACATAATGTTTCAATTCCTTGTGTGGAGTTGGTACAGTTACATGGCACACCTTAATTTCTTTTTCCATTTCTTTCCCCTCCACCTCTGTCTACTACCCATTTGAAAAAGATCTGCTTCCATGTTTCTTACTGTCTATTTTTATTTTACTTTTTATTTGTACTTTTGGTTTCTTATACAAGAGAAAGCATCCACTATTTACATTTGTATGCCTGAATTACTTAACATTCTGGTCTGAAGGTGCATCCATTTCCCTACAAATGACCTAAGCTTATCTTTCTTTATGGCTGAGTAGTATTCTATTATGTGTAAATATCACTGTTAAAGTTACAATATTGGACCCTGAAGAAACAATGCTTGGAGAAAATGATTGATGGTGATAATGTCTATAGTGATGACTAATGTATCCAGTAAGGGGCTCTTACCTCGCATATGTCATTTGGGTTCTGCAGTGCAGGTTAGATATTCATTAATAACAGTGTTAACTAACACAAAATAGACTTAACTGCATTTCTTCTCTCTGATAAGTATTATCAAATTTAAAACTCTCTTATGCATCAGATACTGCCATCTCATTAACATGAAGCTGAGTCACATAGAGATGGAGTAATTTGTCCAAAGTCATAGAAGGAGCAATTGAATGAGGCCTCCAATTCTGTCCTTCTGGTTGCAAAGAGCTCATAGATGTACTGTTTTAATGTCAAACAAACACCTGCCTCACAAAATTCAGTTCATGAGTCTGCATTCTATGAAACTCTCTCTTATGTCCCCTCAGTAGGTATAAAATCTACAATATAAATTTTATTACCATTTTGAGCTCTTACTCTGTATCAAGCTCTGTATTTTGTGTCATTGTATAACACTTAGAAAATTAGGCTGCCTCCTGGCCAGGCAATAAAATGGCTTTATTCAAAGTGCTACACCATAAAATTAAGTTGTAGCTTTTGTCACTATTTCATTCTCCCTTAACTCTAGAACCAGAACTATATTCATAAAACAGAGCAACAGGGCTTTCTTCATCTCTCTATTCACTTGCCCACATTTCTCTACAAAGGGATCCTTGAGATTTGTATGCAATCTCAGTTTCTTCCAAATTTTAAAAGTCTCTCCCTCAAACTCAATCCAGACTTGATTTTCTCTTCTTTTCTTTCCTTCCACTAACTATTTTACAGCCAGTTTTTTTCTCTCTTGGAATAGTTTGGTATTTTCTCTAGTAGAAAACAGTCTACTATGGCTTAAGCTTATTTCACCTTGGCAGACCTACACAGGCAATAGAACAAAAGCTGAATCAACTGATCTTATTGAAGAGGCAGAAACTCTTAACAACAAAGTGTCCTATTTCTTATAAGAAAAGATCATATCCATTAATATGCTTACATTTTCCTTTTCATGTAGATTTTTTTCAATTTATCATCACTACTCTGAAATGGATATAAATGTTTTGTCATTTTAAGATGAGACATCAAGGATCAAAAAGGAGTATTTTGCTCAGTGGGATAGGATAAATGGATAGAGATCCAAAATATTTTTAATTTGAATATAGAAAAGTCCTTCACTTTAGCCACAATAGTGTTACCTAATGCTTTCAACTTTCCTCAAGGGCTCCAATGTTTTTAGAGCAGGGGTGAGCAAGCCACACACTGTGGGCCACATCAACCTACTATATGATCTTGTTGATATAATTTTTATTCAGCACAGTCACATTAAAGCATTTACATATGTTTATGGCTGCTTTTGTGCTACAAATGCAAGGTTGAAAAGTTATAACAGATTATACGGCTGACAAAACCTAAAATATTCATTATGCGGTATTTTACTGAAAAAGCTGGCTGATTACTCTCTATGAGATCCTCTTAGCACCTATAATAGTTAATCAGAGCAGGACAATTAACAACCAGTGTATTTTCAGGTTATCTATACTATTTGTCATATCATATTTACAAATTTAAAAACTGCATTTGTTTAAGCTATTTATTATGATTTAAAGCAATTTATGCCAGATCAATTTAACAGCTTTTGAATCTTTCTGCAAATGGTTAATTCGTTCTTATTTTTTCTTCTTCATGTGTCAGTGATGTTCATTTTTACATTTCCCTTGCCCACTACTGAGGTAGCTGTAGAGTTCTGGACTAGAGAAACAGAACCCTGAGCCTGAGGAAGAGCAGAGAGGAATGTTAGTCATAGTACAGCATGGAGGGCTGTTTCTTGATGATGAATGTGGAAAAAAAGAGACCAAAGGCAGGGAGAGAGGAGATCCTAAGGCTGGGAGAAAGTTTAAGAGCCCAAATCTCTGGATTCTTACCTTCTCATAGCCTTAATAAGTGGCACCATCCCATCCAGTACTAATTGCTATTTACCTCCAAACAATTTTAAAGTAGCTTGAAAATTTGATGTTTGTTATAGATGGCAAAATATCATTGGGTGAATTTCATGTTGTAAGATTGGTTCTGAAAAATCATTTGAGTCAACAAATTCATTATGAAATTTTTATAGAGAATTTATTTATGTGCCAAGTACTTCAGTATTTATCAATAAAAAGCATAAATATCCTGTACTCTTATAGGTAACATTCTAGCAAGAAGAGACAAATAATAAATAATACATACAAATAAATATGAAAGTTGTAAGGCATATTAGGAGTGAAATGCAATGGGGGGAAATGGAGTTGACAATGCAAGAGAGACTAGACATACAAATGAAATAAGGATACAATTTTAAATGGTGTCATCAAGATAGTCCTTTTTAGAATGATATTTTAGTAAATACTAATGAAGTGAGGAGGAAGGCATATAGATACAGGGGAAATACCATGCCAGGTGACAAGAAGAGTCAATGCAAAAACTAAGGTGAAAGACACAAGGAATACACGTGTCTATAGCAGACAATGAAAGTGAAATTAGCGAATGAGGTCAAAGAAATTACTGTGGATGGATCAGACAGACCCTTTGACCATTTGGAAGGATTACAGTTTATACACTAAGAGAAAAGTGGGCCATGAAAAGTTTTAAGCAAAGAACTCACATTGTATGACACATTTAAAAAAGTTACTGCTGGTGCAGTTTGTTGATGACACTAGGAAAAAGCAAGGAAGGAAAAATAGCTAACAGTTAGAAGGCCGTTGAAATTATCCAAGTGAGATGATGGAACCTGGTATCAGAGACTGCCATTGCACAGATGAGAACGGGAGAAATTTCACTGTGTGTGTGTTGAGGCAAACCCAGTAGGTTTTCTGAGAAACTGCATATGAGATTTCAGTAAAAGAGCTTAATTATACTCCTTTGTATAGCAGCTGCAATGATGCACTAATCAGCTAACCTGATCATGGGAAATATTACAAATAGGACAGTTAAGTGTGGGTGGACATGAGACACCAAAGTGGACTTATTGAGTAGGCAGTAGATAAGAGTGTAGAATAATAGAATAATTGGGCTAGAGACAATGTACTAATTTCACTGCTTCTAGTACAGATCCTGGATATATTTTGTTTCATTTGCTGCATTGTCAATTCTTTAAAGTCAGGTCCATGTTTCACTCATCCTTTAATTTGTCACCTTTACACATAGTACTAGGAACACAATGGATAGCACTTTATTTTTCTTTTACCTTAAAGATGCTGAATGAATGAATAGATGAGTGGACACACACTGTAATGAGGCCAAATCATGTATTTTCTAAATATATTGGATATTTTCCTTTACTTAACGGGAGAAGACCAGCACATTTTTGCTTTTACTTTTGAAGTCATGTAGGAGGCTTATATGTTTAAGCAAGTATCACGGTAGAAGGTTAGTGTGACCTTTGAACTTGACATTGTGTTGCCTTTCCGTGATTTAAGTTACATGAGACATAATAAATGCATTGCCAGTCCTACCTTTTGTGATTTTTACTTTAAGAGAGTGACTCATATTGATGCAAAAGAGTTGTGAATTTCTAGGTAAGGTAGATGATTAGATAAATGGAATTCCAAAGAAAACAAGTGAGTATATTTGGTCATATAAGAAAAATTCTATATTTGATAAACTAAGCTAACAAAATAATAGTAAACTCTACAAAGTAAATAATTTATTTAAAACATAATTTAAAAGTCAAAATATTTGTCAATATCATGTACAATCTAAACATTTTGTATATTGGCATAGATTGCTAAAAAGTTTTGAGGTGAATATTCCTATCCTATAATTTATTAAAACTAGCAACTCTGTCCAAGGAAATGTAACAATAATGTAAACATTTTATCATTTTTCCAGATCACATTTAAGAAAGGGAATAATTAGATGAATAGAACTAAAGTTTTAGGACACCTGAAATTTCACCATTTCACTGAATATTCCCCAGTGACTATAATTCCTTCTGCTGACTAGTGATAAATGAGAATGAATTATATATTCTAAGATCTGTCTCTCTACAATTCCTGAAGAACACAACACACGCTCATACTTATGCACATATATAGACCTATTAATGAAAATTTGCGATAAATAACACAATTTTACTTAAAAGAGATGATAAAACATGACTTCAATTTCAGAAAGTGTGGCTCGTGTTTTTTTATGTTAACATAAGGTAATATATTACTGCACAGAAAAATGAGTAACTTAGGTGCATTCATTTATAAACCATTTTCAGATGTAAATGATAATGGAAAACAGGGAAATTACTCTAGTAGGGCTTTCCTTAAAATGTATATGACTCTTTATGTGTTAGAGGAATAGGTGAAAGTGATTTATTAAAACATTCATTTAATCTTCTAAATAGGTAATATATATTCATAATTGGCCATATAAAATATTTTAAAGAATTATTCCCTAAATCAGGTATGGTGGTGCAGACCTATACCCACAACCACTCCAGAGGCTGAGGCAGGGGGATCCCAGTTTCAAGCCAGCCTGAGAAATTAGTGAGATCTTGTCTCAAAATAAAAAGCTGAGAAATAACTGGAGATATAGCTCAGTGCTAGAGTGCTTGACTAGATTATGTAAAGGGATGAATTCAAACCATGCATAGGAGAAAAAAATTTGCTTTCACAAGTATATGTTCCATAGGCTCAGTTCCTATATTTACATTTCTCACAACAAGTAAATGTTTTAAATATTGATCAAGAACTCGAGTTTAAATGAATAAAATTTGTATGATATTGATCTTTCCTATGATGAATGTAAAACATCTTTCATTTGCTAATATCAATTTTTGTGCTCTTTCATATTTCCTATTTACTGTTAATTTATTCTTTTTCTGTTTATGATGAAGTTATTTTTGCTATATTTTGTGTGAATAAAGTTATTAATTTCTATATATTAATTGTATACTACTTTTCTTAATTGCATAAATACAGAGTTTTCGATTGAGTCTTGAATTTTTTGGACTGATGGCTACAATGTTTATAGTATGACCATTTTGTTTTCAAATATTTTACTTGCAGTAAAGTAGAATTTGACTCAGTGGAGTAGTGCTTCCCTGGGAAGCACAAAAGCCTGAATTCAATCCCTGGTTCCACAAAAAAAAAAAAAAGTAGAATTTGCCCAAGTGCCTTAATTTCAGCCTCAAGTACAATGTGTTTATGGACATTCCTGTCTTATTCCTGGTAGTGATTGTAATTATATAATTTCTCCATTAAACATAATTCTGGCTTTTATATACTGTATGTAATTTCCCAAAATTTATATTATTAAATATTTTTTAACCAAGAATTTAGGTTTAACTGTAAAGAAATGTCTAACATTTCAAGAGATGATCATATTCGCTTGCATTATGTTACTTCAAACACAGGTTTGCAGAGGATTTGTACTATATCTTGAAATGGTAGATGATTCTGAAGTGTTTTTATTGCTTCGTAATCTAGTATAAGAAAGAAAAACTTTCAGTTCGTAAAGCAAATATAATAATGATACCACAAATCTCAGAAAAGATATTACACACACACACACACACATGCATGCGTGCACATACACACACATACACACACACACACAAAACATAAATGTGCACAAGATTCACTCAGGAAAATGCATTCAAAAATGTCATATAGCAAACAATTAAGCAAGGAATGAAAACAGTGACATAGCCACATTATATTTATTCAAGAATGCTATAACATGCTACAAAAATAATTACCAAAGTACTTCATATTAATTTATCTGAGGAGAAAAGGTATTATTATGTGCTAAAGTACACAATCATTGAAAAAATCATTTCTGCTAGGAAAATAGCCTATTTAGTCTTTTTTAAAAAAATCTCTCATAGGGTTTCAGTAAATTATATATTTCTACAAAACTGTTTCATCCAGGTTATCAAATGTCTGAGTTAAACAAAGTAGTATCTGATGAGTTTTTAAATTTCTCTTACCTGTTTTTTCCAATAATCATTTATTTTATACAATTGTCTTCCTTTTGTTCTTGATTAATCTATTTTATCTAAAAAGTCAGTTGTTCACTGTATTACTTTTAACTAATTTCTTTTTCCTAACTCATTAATGAGTGCTTTCATTTTTACTAATTACTTCATTCTATTTCCTGATAGTACATTTTCATTGCTCAGATAAAAATTCATTCTGAGTAGTGTCCTAGATAATTCTTATAAATTATTATACATTTTTTAGATGTTATGCAATGTTGGTATATATTTCTTCTTTGAAGTATAAAGAGAAGTTAATTTTATCTACAAAATAAAATTATTTTATTTTCTGAATTTTGTTTTCTTGCTATTTTTAGTTTTATTATACCATGAGAAATTGCTGCTTCCAATTTTTAAAATATATTAAGGTTATTTTTATAGCCTAGAATATAGTTCATAGTTCCGTCGTTGAAACACAAGACCCAGTGCCCACAACTCTAAGAAGGAAAGTTTTATTTTAGCTTCTGATTCTCCTTCAGTCCATGGTTGGCTTACTCCAAAGCTAAGTTGCATGACAGAGGGACATCACAGGGGAAAACAGCTCATGGCCTAGCCGGCAGGAAGCATAGCCCAAGATCTAAGGAGGGAAGAGAAAGATAGCCCCTTTCAGGTCATGCCCCCCAATGACCTGCCTCCTTTGACAGGGCTTCACTTCTAAATATTACATTTAGCTATGAGTTCCTCAGTGGAGGAATCCACTGATGAATATCGCACACCCATGCTCCCATCATCCTGCCTATGAACACATGAGGCTTTGGGGATTCATATAGATACAAACCATAACAAGAGTTCATTTTTGTGATGATTCCACAGGTTCTTGCAAAAAAAAAAAAAAAAACATGTCCTTCATTTACAGCGTTCAGAAGATATCAGTGAGATGTTCCTAATTATGTTATTTAGGTCTTGGTCTTCTACATACTGCTCTAATCTCAGTTCACAGGGTACTTCCACTGAGATATTTTTTAAAACCTCATACACTGTAAGTTCAAATGAGCTCTTTTCCTCTCTGGTTTTCTAACAGTTGTACTTCTGCTATTTTAAGAATTATTGCATTGTATTCTAACAGCCTATTAACGTCCATACATTCAAAATTTTGACTACATGTTTCACATACTGTATCAAAGTCAGAGAAACTTTTAGCACATAGAATGAACTCAGAAGCGGGCCAGCCAGATAGTTCAGGGGACTTCAGTGCTTGCTTAGGCAAAGCACAGTGGCTGGGGTTCAATCCCCAGCATACTGTGCTGGCCCCACCCCAGGGTGCACTGAAAGGGCGATTGAGATTGAATCAGGTGGCACATGCTTGTAATTCCAGTGCTTGAGAGGCTGAGAACAGGAGAATCACTATGAGTCTAATCTGAGACACAGTAGACCCTGCAGATCCTGTACCAAATACACTAAAAAAAGGAATTCACAATAATTTATATTGAATCAAAGAAAAAAATGAAGGACAGAGAGAATTGATATATCTGTAACTTTCCCACTATATGATTCCTCTTAGAGAAAAGCATGCAGAGTGGGTGGGTAGGAGGCACTACATAGATAATAGTAAGGATAGACTGAGAGTTTATCCCAAGTGGACAGGATTACAAATGAATCTTAATAATTCCCAACCAGCAACTGGCAGCCTACCATATTGGTATTCAAATTTGGGTCAGTGGCACACTACTTACTGAAATGCAATATGAAAAATTTCAAGTAGCCATTGTTTATCACAGATCTTTTTCTACTTTTCTCACTAATATCTTACTGCATCCTGACATCACTAATCTGACATGTCTGTTCTACTTTCAACATTCGGAAACTCTCAGTGTTTTTTTCTTCTGCAATCCAATTCTAACCAATTAGGCTAATCTCAGTTCAGTATTGATTTCATTAAAGTAATTTGCAATGAGTTGTGACTGACTCCATAAACAATTTCTCGGGACATATGTACATCCTCAAATGGGATACTACTAATCCAAATGAATCTTCTGAATGAATCAAAGAAGATGAAAAATCTCCATCTATATGCCTAATCATGCTTTGGGAATGAATGGAATGAATTTACAGTAAGCACCCATATTCAACCTTGTCCATTCCTTTTTATTAGCTAATGTAGAAAAGAAAAGCAAGGCAAATATTGATCTCATAATGAACCCTCACACAAAAACAGGAGTAAGGAAATAAAAGATATTTCAAGTGGTAAACTGGAATAATTATCCCATAGTGGAAATAAAACTAAACATTTTTAGAGGCCTAATGTTGCCCTTAACTGATTTTTTGATGCTGAGAAACTCTAGACCTCAGTATTCGCACAACGACAATATGTAGATACTAATGTAATACTAATTGCCCATGGTGCTTCATAATGTTAGAGAAAATTATACAGAGCCAGTATTTTCATTATGTTGCTCACAAGTTGCATACTTTCAATATTACTGGAAACTCAACAGACTTTTATGACAAAGATCAAACTTAATGATGAATTATGAATCATGAATATATATCTAATGGCATTTGAGAAGACATAAAATGGAACTTATATCTAGTATATCTAGAATTCTAGAGGAATAAATTTACCCAATTTTCAGAAAATTAATAGTTTGGGATTAGGAGGTACAGTTCAGCTGTTTCAGGCCAAAAAGTAATTTTAAGAATATTTGATGGAAAATTAGCCATCCCCAGAAAGAACTGATTTCATGATACAACAGTTGATCCAATTCACTTAAATCCTTCTTTTTAGGAAGAGGTCACATAAGACTCGTTCTCACACTTAACTTTAATGAACATCTTAAATTGAATGAAACTATTAATTAATCTAACTAATTTGCAGCACTCATGGCATTAACTGTGATGGTAGGCATAGAGGAATAAGAGATCCACCACAATGATGAGAATTAGCCGCTCAACAGTTAGCCAGAAAATACTAAGTACTACCTGTTTATTATTTTATGTATTCTGAAAACTTATAGCAAACCTAATAGGCTCCATTATTATCCCATTTTAAGTGAGAAAATGGGGATTCATATTCTTAAGTATGTTTCACAATTTGCACAGCTAAGAAACAAGCAGAACATGTGCTTATAAGTTTTACCACCACTCCAACCCAGCAAGAATAGTGCAAGGTTACCATGCATTGTCTTGTCTGTCTTTATCTCTACAAAACAAGTTAGTCAATGGCAGGAACCAAATCTTACTTTCCTGTACTGCTCAGAATCTCATACATGAGGGGCAGTCTAAAATGATTTGTTTCTTGTCCCTGAAAACATACAATTCATTTTAGGAGACTATATTTGTATATGCTATAGCAATAAAAATTGAGATGAGAATTTATTTCCATGATCTTAGAATGAACTTTTACTATATAATGGAATGTTTTATATTGTAAAGTATTCAGTTTTACTTTCTATGTTGATGAAAATCTAGATTAAAATTTAGAGTTCAGACTATATTGGGAATTAGGCAGGCAGAATTACAATATATGCTTAGAGCATGAATTCATAACATTTTTGTGTAAAGAGCTAGGGAGTATACATTTTATGTAAGAATCACTGGGACCTGGTTTAGAAGACTTACTATAATATATTATGAAAATTAACTCTGAATTGCTCTTTTAGAGTAATGTGGTTAAGTTTTTATTGGCTCACATTAGTGATACAAAAAATAAGATTCTTTTTGCTGTATTGGTACATGCATATAACATATTTGGTTAATTTCATCCTCTTTCTTCCCTCCCACCTCCTTTTCCTCATCTGCAAATGTCTTCAAAATTCTTGTCACTTCCTAATAATTTATTTTCTAATTTACTTTTAGATTGCTTGTATAAGAGAAAACATGAAATAATTAATTTTCTGAGACTAGTTTGCTTTGTTTAACATGATGGTCTTCAGTTCTGTACATTTCCTGAAAATGGCATTGTTTCCTTCCTTATGACTGAATAATATTCCTTTATATGATACATAACACGTTTCCTTTAACCATTCATCTGGTGATGTTTCCATCTAGACTGTTTCCATAGCTTACCAATTGTGAATTGCACCACTGTAATCATGGGTATGCAGGTATTAGAATAAATTTCTACCTATGCTGTTCTGGAATTATACAAAGCAGAGCTATAGCAGAATCAGGCAGGGTACATCTCTTTTTAGTGTTTCCACAAATTTCCATACAGATCACCATAGTAATTTCACTCTTTTACATTTCCACCAAAAGTATAAAAAGGTTCCTTTCCCCCCATGTCCTTGCCAGATTCATGTTGGCTTTTTGCATTTTTTTTTTTTTTTGTATGTTAGGGAAGGGTCTATGGGGTGTTCAGTGTCTCACTACTAGATCGGTTTCTTAGTGATTTGCCTTTTTTATAGCTTACAAAGAGCTGGGATTGTAGGAGCACACCACCATGCCTAGTATCAATTGCCATCTCAGAATACCCCGGGGGCAGAGCCAGCATGGCAGGCCCAGGTAGCTAGCCCCCAACCCCTGCGCCTGCTTGAAGGCACTTTAATCTGCTGAGCTATTCGGCCAGCCCTCTTGTCTCCTTTTTTAACATAATAAGTTTTTAATTTTTTACATCATTTTCATAGGTAATATGGATGCAGAAATTTATGCATTTCCATTAGTTTTCAATTTGTTGCAATATAAATTTTCAAAATAGTTTCTAATAATCTTTGGGTTTTATCGGTATGTTATAATGTTGCTTTTTCATCTCTAATTACATTAGTTAGCATCTCTTTTTCAGTGAGTTTGGCTAAAGTCATAAATTTTGTTTATCTTTATAAAGAACCAATTTTGACTCATTAAGCATTTATGTTCTGTTTTTAGTCATTATTTCCTTAACTTCCACTTTGATCTTTTGCTTTATTTTACTGGATTTGGTTTCTCTTGTTCTCCTATGACACTGAGACCCAACATTAGATTACTGCTTTATGATCACTCTGCTTTTCTGATGTAGGCATGTAGGCACTCATCACTATATGTTTCCATGTTTATTTTCCAACTAACACGTGACATTTTATTTTGTCTCAGGCATATATATATACATATATATACATATATATATACATACACATATAAAAAGAATAGATAAGACATTAGAAATGACACACAATTTCAAAAATAACCCAAGATGATAGGCATTCAACAATGGCTGTTATATTGTACATTGTTGTCTTCAATGTAGTTGCTCAGATTACCAGATATAACCATGTAAAATTGGTAAAAATAGAAATTCTATACATTAACTGATCCCTCAAAAAACCAATTATACTTCATCTTTCAATTGTTTTCATTAGGTCACACAAACTCCAGTACAATGTGCTTCCATTATCATTGAATTCTAGTATTTTATAAAATTTCTTGCTTGATAATCCTCATTTACATATTCATCATTCATAAGTGTATTATTAAGTAAAGCCATATTAATATGCTGAGCTGTAAAAGGCTCAAGTCAACAACATCTAACATTTCCAGTGCTACAGATAACCCACTACTATTATGGACTACTGAACTATATTGGATTATTTTGCTGAATTCACACATCTATAATATGTAAATGACAATGGAATACCCATATCTGACAAAACTAAATAAAAAAGGGGATACAAATAAAGGACCATTTTGTATCTGTATATTAAAAATAGGATATATATACAGCTACCTTCTCTTAATTCAATGAATAGAAAGATTTATACTAATGGTGTTTGTGGACAGGATATCATGTCTGCATCTTTTACTATGAAT
>PVKA01012176.1:7720-58695 GCA_004027165.1 Ctenomys sociabilis | reverse complement strand
ACAAGAAATTACAATTATAAATTATTCCATAGATATAAATGACATGTTATTAAGTATATTTCAGATAGAGTTGTGTAAAGGTGCACATTTATTTTTAGTGTAATATGAATGAACTATGTTTTAAAAATGAAGTTGGGCTGGGGAGATAGCTCAGTGGAATAAGCACTTCCCTGGCAAGTGCAAGGGCCTGAGTTCAATCCCCAATTCTGCCAAAACTTAAAAAACAAACAAACAAAAAACTTAAAAATTAAGTAATTTTTCCTGATTTATGAAAAAGTAAGATTTTATGAAAGTATACATATTAAAGTGATAGAATAGCTACCCAGCAAGAAATAATTATTCGGATAGATGTTGAATTAGTCCTAGGAGCATAAAAATGAGAAAAACAAAATGATGCATGAGCAGCTAACAGCCCCTGAGGAAGGAGACAGCTCATATGGAACCAAATAGTTACAGATGAGTTTAAGAAACCAGCAAGTGTGTTACGGGAACAAAGATTAGGAACTGACTTACTCTGTAGTGGTAGTGGTGGAGTGCTAAGAAGCATTAACAGAGGAAATAATAGTGAAGATGTCTTTTGGACATGGTCACCCTCCTCTCTACCCCAGGCAGACAGTGGAGAAGAAAGGCATTTTAGACTGTGGGAATGGTTGGGCAGAAGGACTGAGGCACAATCAATATGGCGCGTTCAAAAAGCAGTGGAGAACTGTGTGTGGAGGAAGTCTGGTTGAAATGGAAAATGAGGTTTGTAAAGTAAATTGAGGCTACACAGGATTTTCTGTGTTGTTTCTGGTCTTGATCTTTGTTCTCTCACTGATAGGAAATTATTAAACTTTTGTTTTGTGTTTTTGATTTTTTGATACCAGGAATTGAGCCTAGAACCCTGTGCGTGCCAGGCAGATGCCATGCCACTGAGCTCTCCCTGGTCCTGTCAGACATTTTAATAAGGAAGTGCACGTCATCAGTTCTACTTCAGGAAGATGTGTAACTACATATTGACAACTACATTTAATAAAGGGATATTCTGGTAGCAACTGACCTGTTATAGATCTAAGAAAATAGAATGGAGAGACAATGCCACAAATCAAAAGAGAAGCAGTAGAAATAGAAGGGGATAATTAAAAAAATTATCATTTGAATTGACTAAAAGAAAAGAAAGAGACAGCAACTAAGATCACCTCAGGCTAACAAATTTGAGTTATTGGAGAATCTGGAAAAATGGAACATGAAAGTAAACTTCATACTGGTTGTCATGGTAAGGGAGAATTTCAAGAACATAAAATCATCAGTCAAATACTGTGCAGAGGATGTTTTTGAAGTTGTATCCCCATCTCCCCTTTCACAGGCTTTTGATTTAACACATTAAATTTATTCATTCACCTAAACAAGTATGTATGCTTCCATCTCACCGTTCATTCACCAACAAATTAGTGTTGTATTTACCCCATGGCAAGCACTATAATGTAATTATTTATGTATTTTTTGCAGTGCTGGGGGTTGAACCCAGGACCCTTGCATGCAAGGGAAGTGCTCTATCATTGAGTTATATCCCTGCCCTATAATGTCACTGTATAATTGACATCTTCCTTCTGTCAAATGTGAATAGTGATAACCTTTATAAGAATGTTATACAATTTTTTTGTGTGTTCTCATCATTAACACTATACTATAATATGATAGTCAAGGTATGTTTTTTGAATTACTTACAGAGCCAAATGGGATATGGACTGGAACAGAAACCATCAAAAATTAAACAATTGAGACGTTACTGTTTATTCTAAGAGAACAATTAAAAAGGCTGGTAGAGGAAGCCACATTGGGAGGATGTTTAGGAGTGAATAGGAGGTGTAAAAAAAGGAGAACATGAGCAGTCTGTTCAATAACAATTGTTTACTTAAGGGAATGAGGGGAGTTGGAATGTTACCTTCTCTGAAAGAAAGAGTTGAGGAAGTTTTGATAATGCAGAAGTTCCCTAATTTTCAAGCTTGATTTACCAGCTCTTAACTCTACTGTGGTATGGAAGTAATACATATTCAGTAGAAACTGAGCTTCTGATTTTGAATTTTGAATTTTGTTCTAATATTAGGTAGCTGCTTAGGCTCATGAGAGAGGATTGTACCACAGATTGCAGCCTGATTTGATGCTTTCTTGGGATGCAGGTAGGGGAGATGAGCTACAGTTTTCAGTCAACTGTAGCAGGAGCAGGAGGCTAAGCAATAATAATGTAAAGTGTACTGTGTGGTTAAACTATGCTATTGAGTCGATAAAGTGTATTAAATGCAGTTTTGGTTGTAGTGCTTTCAACTAATCATAAATGTATGAGAAACACCATTGTAAGTCATAAAACATCTGTACATATATATTCTGAAATTGCATCAGCATTATATGAAATTTAAAAAATGGTTAGCAGAGCGTTTAACTGTCTGCAGGTTCTTACTTATTTATTTATTAATTTGATTGAGAAACAAGTAGCAATGAGATAGTTCCAAAACTGATTAATAGGACAGTTTCAATAATTAATGTATTGTATATTGTTATCTTCTTAGTGGTTATTCATAGTAATATGAATGCAGATATGAAATCCTGTCCAAATATTATTAGTACAAATCTTCTCACTATTAAGAGAAAATAGCTGTATATCTATCCTAGCTATTTTTTATATACAGATATAAAATGATCCTTCCTTTGTATCCCATTTTTTGTTTAGTTTTGCTAGAAATGGGTATCCCATTGCCATTTAAACATTGTAGGTGCATGAATTCAGCAAAATAATCCAATATAGTCCAGTAGTCCATAATAATAGTGGGTTATCCATAGGACTGGCAATGTCAGAATTTGTGGGGCCACAGAGCAATGTGATTGTGCAGGTTCTTTTTAAGTTAACCTTTTACTTTGCTGCTACATAGGCAAGCAGATCACTTTGTTATCCAGGTGCCCTCTAAGTCTAGTGTCAAGATTTCATCCTCAACAATGATAAATTATCTCAGCTTTTTGCAGAAAACTTCTATGGCAAACAACCCCAAAATCTCAGTTACTTTATACAATAAAATTTTCTTTAACAAAGTAGAAAATATTAATTATTGAATCTGTGATATAATTCATGTATAAAAAATAAGTAAACAGCTGCACTCTCTTAATTCACTGATAAGAGATATCTGCTATAATAATGTGTATAAGTATAATATCATGTATGCACCTTGTATGATATCAAAACATTATGCTTTGTATTAATTTATCAAATCTGTCCTGTTAAGGTGTCATAAAACTGTCTCATTAATATTTGTACTTCAATAAAATAAAAAATAAATTAAAAAAATAAAGAAATTAAGAAAATAGAAAAAAATTTCTTTCTCTCTCATGCTATGGTCTAATGTAGGTCAGAGGGTCTTTGCTTCACAGAATCATTCAGGAATCCAGTCTTCTTAATCACTAGGAAAAAAAAGTGGCTCTCTTTGTTGAAAACCAGGGAAGCAATGTAGGGTGATATGTTTAGGAAAGGTCTTGTGTTTTTGAGCAAAAGTTTCAAGGAAATGAGACTTACAAACTTGTGGGAGTTATATCTCAAAAAGAGGTAGGTTCTAAGCAGATGTTAAAAAGTTCTGAGGTCCTCAGGTAGACATGCACCTGATGTGTGCAAGGAATATTGAGTTATCAGTATATCTGGAGCAGGAAACTAGCACATTGGGTTACATAGCTGAGGATCAGATTCCATGAATGTGGTACAATTCATGAGATGGCAGGCAAGCCTGTGGAGTTTTTTCCTCCTGATTGCTAGTGTTTAAACCAAGGGACCCTCTACAGTTGAGCTATAACTCTGTTGTGTTTTAAAAATTTTATTGGAGACAAGGTCTCACTGAGTTACCCACTCTGATTTCAAACTTGCAATCCTCCTGCCTTTGCTGCCTGAGTAGCTGATGGATTACA
Source organism: Ctenomys sociabilis (assembly GCA_004027165.1). Classification (NCBI taxonomy): domain Eukaryota; kingdom Metazoa; phylum Chordata; class Mammalia; order Rodentia; family Ctenomyidae; genus Ctenomys; species Ctenomys sociabilis. The sequence goes on along the minus strand of PVKA01012176.1, from coordinate 54,771 downwards.
AGTGTGTGTAGTCGTGGTGCACTACCTCCATGGGAGATTCTGATTAATGTTTTGGTGACAAATGACAAAAGTTGATGTTAAATTGGATGTGTAATAGAAGAGAAAAAAGAAATCAAGAGTGACTAAACAATTGGAATGATAATGCAGTAGGGTAAGCAAACTTCTCTAATGAAAAAACTCTAAATCTCAGTGACTTAGTCATAGTTTAGTTCTTTCTTATGTCATGGGCAGCATGAATTAGAGTGCACTTTTTGGTGTGTATTCCAGGCCCTATGTCCTCTCATTTAGTGGCTCAGGTGCTACCTAAGCTAGTGGAGTCTTCTGTTGGAAGAAGTTTTCTGATGATGAAATAGTTTGTAGAGGATTATATGGTAGGACCGAAGAGGGTCGATCCAAATGGAAGCATGATAAACAAAAAGAAATTGTCATCTAGGCACAGTGTAGTGATAAAATGGTCTCAATGATAAATTAATCAGAAGTTTGCCAACTAAAGATATAGGTCATAGGTTAGATACTTTCCTATATAAAAATGTGATAAAATTACAATAAGAAATACATAGGAGAACTTCAAAATTTTTAATTTTTTTCTTTTCTATTTTTTTAGGTTTATTGTTGTAAACCTAATTACCACAATAATTGACAAAAGTGAATATATTTAGTTGTAGAGGTGAAGTAGCCCTCTCAGTTCCTCATATTAGGTAGTGTATGATGTCCACATGACTTATGATGACATTGACTTCTATTTCTTGGTTAGGTTGGTATCTGTCAGGTTTTCCGCTGTAAATTTACTACATTTTAGTTTCTATACTATATTACTGAGAAGCAGGGAAAGCTATTAAATTTAGCCTAATCTTAAGCAATGGGGTATAAGTCTAATTCCTAGAAGGAAAATATACATAGATTTGTATTATTTATAATTATTCTGAAAGAGATTTCCTCTTTGCCACTTATTTATTCAGTCAGGACCTTGTGCTTGCACCTCCAGGCAGGAGGTGTCTCTGTAAAATTATTTTACTCTTTGGGAAAATATGTACGTGTAATCCTTTATAGTGCTAATGTTTCTATCAAGGAAGAGAGGAAGCTTTACTTCCAGGTCTCCAAATGAATAAAAAGCCCTCAAAAACAATCAAGGGGGGATTGTAATTGAGCATTATCATGCTTGATCCCCTCAGATGTAAATGTCAGATGACCTTGTCTCTTTGGGTTTCTTTGGGATGTGGTGATCAGGTCATGCCCAGGCAGATTATCTGTGAGTGAAGCTCTCACTACCCATGTCCCAGTGATGATGGCAGGGTGATGACTATTGTTTCCATGCTTAAAATGAACATTAAGCCAAGCGTGGTCATGCATGCCTGTGACACCAGCACTTGAGAGGTTGATGCAGTAGGATTGCCACAAGTTTGAGGCCAGTCTGGGCTATATAGTGAGTTCGAAACAAACCCGAACTACAAAGCAAGGCCCTGTCTCCATATCAATCAATCAAAAATAAAATACCACACACCTCTTAATGAGCAAAAGACTACATAGGCCAATGCAGATAATACCTTAGACATTAAGAGATTTTATTACAAATTCCTTTGAACCTTCCTCGTTAAAATTCTAAATATTTTGTTCACTGCCCTAATTTTTTTTTTTTACTTAATTAGGATCTGTTAAATATAGGGAAGTCTACAGTAATATTGGCAAGTTTTTCTTGTCCACAGGAGCATGTGGGCAAAAATATATTTTTTCTAATTTGTTTGAATTCAGCTTGTGCCATTTTGAGTTAGAATGGCATACTTATGATTTATCATTCAAGAATGTGCTTCTTGATTCTTTGAATTAATGATGCTTTTAGTGGAAATTCTCTACTAAATATAGCATGTGATGCTATCATCCCTTTAACTTTTCCCTCCCTTTGGCTGGCTTTGATCTTAATATTTCTCTGTAGGCATTTTGGTGGGATATTGAGAATCAGCACATGGGCGTAGCTGTCTGCTGCCATGTTAACCCGGGAGTCAGCAGAACTGCTTTTGGTGCATTCTCTGATAGTCCATCTGGTGATAGTGATATTCCCAGAGTGTTCCAGAAATGTACTTGCATCTAGTGGAAAGTTAGCATTAATGAAAAACATAAACCTGGCTTTAGAACTGAGTATGTCAGGAAGAAAGTTGCTGTTGGTTCATCACTTTGTGATACGTCTGTTAGCAAGTATTTTCAGGCCATGAGGCCATCAGGCCAAGTGATAGTCCCCAAGTGATGATGGAGGAAGCACTACTTAATGTAAGTTGCATGTGGAGATGAGTAACAGCTAAAAAAACTAATGACTTTATAGAGTCCATTTAACTTTGGTTTGCAATGGAAACTGCTGTGTAGACAGTGGCTCTGTACCATGCTGAGGGAATCTTTATATTTTTGGCACAATTTCACAAATATATAGATGAATTCTTTTTCTAAAACAGCACCAGCCTCAACTTAGTTTCTTGTTTTAGTGTCATAAAATCCAAATTGTTTATTTTTGAATGTGGCATGAAGAAGTTTTGCTGACTTCTTCCACACCTGATGGAGCTGAGTTCTGCATCATCTTCCATTGATATATGAATTACCGACATCAAATGGAGATGGGATGGGGAATTACTATTTTGTGAAAATAATCACCTTTTTCTATTGGTGGCAAACTCATCAAATCCTATCTATAATTATATTCTAGAAAGTTTTGTTCTTACTGTTTTAAAACAGTATTTTGCTCTTACTGTTTTAAAAGAAGACAACAACATAAAAATCCTTGCAGATCTTATTTGTCTGGATAATTTTAATGTTTTTATTTGTCATTATAAAATCAAGGATGATTTTATAACTTTAGCTGTTACATGTAGGGCATTCTGTTTTTAAGCAGGAGTAAATTATTCTTTTTTTAAAAAAGAAACCTAAATAGATTCCCCTTTAAGTCAAGTTTCTTGTTGTTTAAACTTGTTAAAAGTTTAAATAAACTTTTTCTTTAAAAAAAAAAATCATAAAAGGAAGAAAGGGCCATTTCAAAAACTTTGAAAATAAAAGAGCACATAAAAGAAAATAAGTATGGGTTATAATGCTGCCACCTTGAGATAATTGCTTAATATTTTGGTGTAATTACATAATCATTTTTAATTTAAAAACTTGTAATCAAATGCACACAGCTTCAAGTAAAATAGTTCTACAGAATTTACAATGTCAAGCCAATGGAAAAGGCCTTGGAGGCCTTGGTTTTTGTTTCTTGGAGTTCGGTAGATAAGTGGATTGATATATAATTCATGCCTGAAGTATCTAGAGAGCTGGAGAATGTCTGGAGGGTTATAAGTGGGGAAGCCTCGATCTTCCTGCCCATATTTCCTGTGGATTATGGTGAGAAAGAGAAAAGCATTGTGTGCTTGGTTTTGGTCCTGTCCAAGAGGACAAAAGGAAGTGGGTGGGCAATAATGATGCATAGGGCTGAGAAAGTATTTACAGAAGAGACAGATTCAGTAGCATAGAAATCGCAGGGGTTAGAACTCTCCAGTAATAGGATGAGGGAGGTCTTTGAAGAACCTATGAAAGCACTTCTTATGAAGAACCTATGGAAAAAATGGCATTATTTTTCTTTCCTGAAATTTCACTTTATAGAGTACTAGATTTGCTGATGTATGCTACTTTGGTATGTTGATATTGATATTATTTGGGACAGTATTGATATTTTGTCATCTGTTCCAGTAACGTCTTCTAGAGCATAAGAAAAAGGAAAATCTGCATTGCGTTTACTTGGCATGTCTTTAGCTTTTTTAAACCTGGGGTTTTCTTTGTGGCTTATGGCACTGGCATTTCAGTAGCACAGGTCAATCATTTAGTAGAATGCCCCCGTCTGGATTTCTCTCATGTTTCCTTATGTGTAGATTTAATACTTGTGGCAGTCACATCTCAGAAAGTGAGGCTGAGTTCATTGAAGTGGATCATATTAAGAGGAAAATGCTCTGATTATTACTATTATAACTTTGATCACTGAAAGCAAAGGATGTGTGCACCAGGTTTTTCCACTGTAACTGCAGCTGTACTCTTTTAGATAAAGATATACATTGAGACCGTGTCACTGTTCTGGGACTCCTCAAACTTTAACCCAGCAATTCTGTCATATATTGATTTGTGCCTGAGTTCACTATTGCTATGATATTGTCAATATTTTCTAATTCCCTCATTCTTTCTATATTTGTTGGTTGTCTTTCTACTACCTTTTTCTTTTCTTTCATTTACTTCTATCAGTGTGGACTCATATTTCATTCAACAGGTTTGCATCTGTAATTGTGAATTAATTTTTGTATTTTTGTTTACTCATTCTTTTTTGTTATTTGAATATTTTATTTTTGAAAATCATATTGAGACACTTTAGTGATCATGTTCATTGTAGGGAATTTGCATTTGTATATATGTTGATTCTTTTTATCTCCAATCCCTTCCCCTCCCTTCAACACATCTACTGCTTATTTACAAAAATCTGTTTCCATTTATTATTTTTCTTATCTCTTCCTTCTTTTCCTCCTCCCCTTCCTTGTTCCCCTTCCTGTTTGAACATTTTCTTTCTATTTCTATTTATGGATTGTATCAAACAATCCATATTCCCATCAATGGATGAATTGATAAAGAAGATCTGATATTTTTATATAATGGGGTACTACTCTTCTATAATGAAGGATCAACTTCAGTCATTTCTAGGTAAATAGATGCACCTTGAGACCATACTCTTAAGTGAAATAAATCAGACACACACATGTAAATATCATATTGTTTCCCTGCATGAAAAACTGGAAGTATAAAAAGGGACATTATTTTTTTATTTTTATTTTTTTCCTCTATTTATTTTTTTATTAATTTTATTGAGAAAAAATTGCAATGAGACAGCTTCAAAACAGGTTGGTAGGAGAGTTATAACAATCAATAAACTGCATATTGTTGTCTTTTTAGTAGTCATTCATAAGATGCAGACATGATATTCTGTCCAAAAACTGTTAGTACAAATCTTTCTTCTTATTGAATTAAGAGAAAGTAGCTATATATCTATCCTAACTATTTTGTATATAGAGATACAAAATGGTCTTTCATTTATATATCCTTTTTTGTTTAGTTTTGTCAGAGATGGATATTCCATTGCCATCCAAATATTGTAGGTGCATGAATTCAGCAACATATTCCAATATAGTCCAGTAGTCCAAAATAGTAGTGGGTTATCCACAGGACTGGTGATGTCCATATCTGATGACTTGAGCCTTCCACTGCTCAGCATATTAACATGGCTTCACTTTTCATTGCTTGTTTCTACACTTTCCTGCTGAATGGTTAAGACCAAGATAAAGCAAGACCTATATAACAAGAAATGTAACTTTTGTATCTGACAAGGTCATTGAAGTCCCCTTAGGATTTATTTTGATGCTTACATTTTTCCAGATTTGGCTCATGGGAGCATTTGTAGATTTCTTTTGCTCTATGTTCATTATTTATTCAATACTTTCAACAATTTATTTTGTCTTTTTGAGATGTGGTCTCACTATGTGGTTTAGTCTGGCTTGAGCTCACTTTGTAGTCCATGTTGGTCTCAAAATCAGAATGATCTCAGCCTCCTGGGTGGTAGGAGTACACCACCATGAATACTTTTTATAATTTTGGATCAAGATATTCTAAGCTTATCTTGTTGAATTGTTTCCCCTCATGCATAGGTTCTGAAATCAGCTATTTCCTCCTAGGAACCCTGGTCCAATTGAATGGAGAACAGTATTTAAAAACCAAGATCTGAGCACTAAATATGCTTATATTGTAATTTTAAGTTTTGTAAACCTTCACTGTTTATTATTTTTTTACTTATTTGTTTTTGAGGTACAGTCTCATTATATAGTTCAGGCTTGCCTTGAAATTACTACCTTACCCAGGTTAGCCTTGAATTCACAATGATCTTCCTGTCTTGATGTATCAAGTGCTGGGATTATAGGCATGCATCACCATGCACAGCTCTTGATCAGTTATTCTATAAATGATTGTTTTCACCAGAACTATTACATATCATATATGCCACTTCACACTGTTTCTCTTAATTGTTCACTATTGCTTTGATTTGGGATTTACTGTTGCTGAAAGTATTGTTGCTTTTTATTTTTAAATATTCCACTACTAAGGATGGAACTCAGGACCTTTGCACTGAGCTACATCCTGAGCTGTTTTTATTTTGACATAGACACTCACTAAGTCTCTCAGGCTAGTCTATTGCTTTTTTGGGAGGCATTACCTACTACAAAGTCTGCACTTTTGATTGCTTTTAACTTTGGGCTATTCAAAGATCATTGGATTTTGTTTGATATCTTCCTTACTTGGTTTACTTTTAGTCTTTGTATCATTTACTTCTATTAAATAAAGATGTAGACAATATTTGAGTATTTTCCTTTTGACAGTGGAAAAAAGGCTAAAGGTGATTCTCATTGTTACTCATTTGGATTATTCATTTATCTCTGTTTGATTTGAGATAGTGTTTAGTCTTGGTTTGCAAAGAGGTCTGTTCTGAATATTTTTGTGTTCTTTGCCTAAAATATTCTTCCACAGGCTGACGTAGTGTTGCTATTTGGAGTGTGGGAATCCAGCTATAGGGAATTAGTTTTATGTGAGAGTCTGGCTGCATTTTTATTTTCTTTTCTACTCAAAGAGTTTGTTTTACATTCTGTCACTTAAGATTAGATTTTCCCCCTGAAGATGAAATATAAATCACAATGGTAATTGTGTTCATTCTTTAGTGATTTTGTGGTGCATCTGTCAGAATGTGAGCTGCATTCATCTTCCAGAAAATGTTGACACATGGGATATAGAGCTAACTGCTGATGTAGTTCCTTTAGATTCCATGAAAGTACATTTTACTTTGTAATTCAAGAAGAATTCTTCTATTTGTTTGCATCATATCAGTGTAGTTTATAAGTGTTTATGCTCCCTAGTTGCATAAGTCTCTTAGCAAATGGAATATTCCATGTATGTGGAGGAATGGAATATTCCGCTGTGAGAGTATTGAAGGTTAACTGTTAGCAGAATTTATTAGTATGTACTCAGAACATTTGAGGTGGTCGAATCTATTTTGATAACGATAATATTGACATACATGATAACATCCACCATAGGAATTTGTGCTTATAGGATGTATCCTCCTTATCCTTTTTTCCCCATCTCCCTTTCCTTCCTTGAACTCCTGCTTCCCACTTTATTTGCAAGGTTTTGTTTCCTTCTATTTTCTTCTTTTTTGTCTTTTTCTTCCTTCCCCCTTCCATTGACCCTTTTGCCCCTTTCCATTTGAACATTTTCTTTCCACTTCCTAATACCTCTTATACATTTTGTCCTTATCTACATTAGGGTTTCTCACATCAGAGAAACAATGCATTGTTTAAACACATATGTGTCTGCTTGATTTCACTAAAGAGTATGGTCTCAAGGTGCATCCAGTCACCTAAAAAGCACTCAAGCTTATCTTTCTTTATGATAGAGCAGTATTCCACTATTTATTTAAAAAAATTCTATTTCTTTATCCATTAATTGCATGATGGGCCCTGGGACTCTTTACAAGATTTACCTATTACAAATTCTACTGCTATGACCATGGGTATGCCTAAATTAATGTTATACCATGTCTTTAATTCTTTCAGGAAGATACCAAGAAGGGGAGTAACTGGGTCAAATGCAACCTGCAGTCCTGGTTTTGGAAGAATTTCCACATTCGTTTACACAGTGGTTGTTCCAGTCCACATTTCCTCCAACAGTGAATAAAGGCTCTTTTTGACTCACAGTCCTTCTAACATTTATTACTGATTGATTTCTTGGTAATAACCATTCTTATTGAAGTGAAATGGAATCTTAGCATTTTTTTTTTTTCACTTGGATCTCTTGAATGACCAGTGATGTTGAGCATTTTTTTCATGTGTTTATTTGTTGTTGTGATATCATCCCTTTCCTTCCTAATTGGATGGATTTGAGTTTTTTCTTTCTTTCTTTTTTTTTTTTTAAATAAGGTTGGCTAAAAGTTTGTCAGTTTTATTTAATCTTTCAAAGAACAAACTTTTTGAATCATCGATTCTTTCCCTCCCTTGTATTTTTTTAATAGAGTATTTTCTAGCATCTTTTTTCGTTTTCTAAAATAATTTTGTTGAGAAACAAATAGCAATGAGACAGTTTCAAAACCAATTATTAGGACAGTTTCAATAATAAATACATTGCATATTGTTGTCTTCTTAGTGGTTATTCATAGTACAAGATGCAGAGATGATATCCTGCCCACAAACACTATCTTTCTATTCATTGAATCAAGAGAAAGCAGCTGTATATTCATCCTATTTTGAATATACAGATACAAAATGGTCCTTCATTTGTATCCCCTTTTTTTGCTTAGTTTGTCAGAGATGGGTATTCCATTGTCATTTAAATAATGTAGGAGTGTGAATTCAGCAAAATATTCCAATATAGGGCCAGGGAGATGGCTCAGTGGATTAAGCACTTCCCTGGCATGTGCAAGGGCCTGAGTTCAATCCCTGGTTCCGCCAAAAAAAAAAAAAATTACAATATAGTCTAGTAGTCCATAATCGTAGTGGGTTTTCCATAAGACTGACAATGTCAGAAGTTGTTGACTTGAGCCTTTGATAGCTTTTTTTTTTTTTTTACTACTTTTTATACCACTTTTTAATACTTTTCTGCTGCATGACTAAGACCAAGATAAAGCAAGATCTATATAACAAGTAATGTAACTTTTGTATCTGACAAGGTCAGTAAAATCCCCTCAGGATTTATCCTGAAACCCTGTATTACACGTTATAGATTCTTTGTGAACGTCAGCCTTGTAGATGGGTCACGATTGCTTGATCAATTTGCTTTCTGTGAAAGTCTGAGAGAATGTTCTCTTTCCATGCGACTCTCCTTAGGCACACTCTACATCATCGATTACTTTCCTCTGTGTCCTCAAAATCTCTTTGATCAGAACATTTGGGACACAACTGAGTTACATGATGTTACATTACAGGTTCTCCTATGTTCTGCATCTTCACTGACTTTGAAAGGCTAGGGTCAACATGTTGGCTGTGTTTGCAGCCCTTCTTTTTCTCTAATTTTTGGCCCTTTTATGTTTTGAATTGCTCTTCCTTTTCTAGAAACTTTAGATTCAACATTAGGTTGTTTGAGATTGCTGTTTTTTTTAGTAGGGGATTTTACCAGTATAAATTTCCCTGGTACATTTGATTTCATTGTACCTCTTACGTTTTTGTATGTTGTATTGGCATTATCCTTTGCTTATAGAAACTGTCTAATTTATTCTTTAATTTCATCTGTGACTCATTGGTTGTTTAGGATGTTGTCATTTAATTTCCATATTTTTATGAAGTTTTTATAATATTTTACCATGGATTTCCAATTTCATTGCACTATGGTCTGATAATATGCATGGGATAATTTTGATTCCTTTGCATTTACTTAAGTATAAGCTAGTACATGGTCTGTTTGGGGGAACGTCCCTTGTGCAACTGAAAAGAGTGTATAGTTTGATACTGTGTGGTGGAACATTCTGTAGATAGCAGCTAAACCCATTTGTTTTCAGGTTTTGTTCAGTTCTGCTATGTCTTTGTTGATTTTTTTGTCTAGTTAATCTGTACTGAGGTTCTCCATTACAATTGTATTGGTGCTTGAGTTTTCATATCTGTTCATTTGTTTTATAAAGTTGGGTATGCCAGTATTTGGTGTATATATTTTTATGATTGTTATCTTTTCTTTTTGGAGTTTTCCCTTAAGAAATAGATAGTGACCTTTTTGTCTTGCTTAAAGCTCACTTTGTCTGAAAAAATAAAGCTTCCCCTGGTTTTTTCCACATTCCTGTTGCATAAAGTATTGTTTTCCATCCTTTGACTTTAAGTCTGCGAGTTTCTTTTTGAGTTAAATGTGTTTCTTTTGTGCAGCATATTGCTGGATCTTGTTTCTTGATCCATTCTGCCCATCTGTTTCTCTTGGTAAATTGAGTCCATTTGTATTGATGGTTATAATCAATATGTATTGATTTATCCTTGTCATATAATGTTCCTTTTGTTGGTTCCCCCACTCTTTTCAATTACTTGCCTTGCCTACTTAACTCTTTCTATTGCTGTTTATGGAATTGTAGTATTATATCTTTTGATAGTTCACAACATTTTGGAGTACTGATTTCATGGTTCACAAATTTCTTTATGTGTTCTTTGTTATGGTGGTATGTCATTTTCCAACAATTTTGAAAGATATCCTTAGGAGATATATTTGTTTTGTTTTTTGTTTTCTCCAAGGAACCAGGGATTGATCTCAGGCCCTTGTGCTTGCCAGGGAAGCGCTTATTCCACTGAGCCATCTCCTCGGCCCCCTTAGGAGATATATTAGTCCTGGTGAGAGATTGTTTTCTTCAGTGCTTGAAATATTTCATATCAAGCTCTCCTTAATTTAAGAAGTCTGCTGTGATTCTGATGAGATTTTCTTTATAGGTAATTTTTTCTTTTTTTAAAAAACGCTTTTAATATTCTGTCCTTGTGTTGAATTTCTGAAATTGTGACTATTGTATGCGTTTGTGTAGATCTTTTTCTCATGACTCATTGGAGTTCTATATGCCTCACTTATTTTTTTAGTTTTTCATTTTTATTTATTTATTTTTATTTTATTTTTGTTTTATTGAAGTACAAATATCAATGAGACAGTTTAAAGATACCTTGACAAGATGGATTTGATAAATTAATACATTGCAAACTGTTTTCATAATGTTTTGGTATCATACAAGGTGCATACATGATATTATACTTACAGACATTATTATACCATATATCTCTTAACAGTAAATAAAGAGAGTGTAGCTGTTTGCCTATCTTATTTTTTATACTTGAATTACATCAAAGATTCAATAATTAATTCTACCTTGTTATTTTCCTAGTGGTTGTCCATAGTACTAGAAGCTGACATAATGTCCTGTCCAACCACCATTAGTGCAAATCTTGCCCCTCATAGAATTATGTAGAAGCACAGCGTTATCTATCCCAACTGTACTGTCTATACACACACATCATGATTCTTCTTTTCTATACCCCTTTGTCTACACCTGTCAGAGATGGGCACTCCATTGTCATTCAACTAACTTAGATGCTTGAACTCGACAACACGGTCCAACACAGTCCAGCATTCCACAATAATAGTGAGTTATCCGAAGAAGTTGTCGACCATAGCCATTTACAGCTCAACTTAATATTATGGCCCCATGATGTATACTTCGTTTTTATACTTTTCTGTTGGATGGTTAAGACCTAGATAGAGCAAGACCTATATACCAACACATGTACTTTTCATTTCTTATGAGGTCAGTGAAGTCCCCTCAGGGTTTATCTTGTAGTCCTGTACCTTACTCTGTAGATCCTTTGTCTGTGTCATCCATGTGGATGAGTCATGGTGAATGCTTGACCAGTTTGCTCTCTGTGAGAGCCTGAGAGAAAGTTTTTTCTCCATGTGACTCTCCCCAGGCACACTATAGAACTTCGATCCCTTTCCTCTGTGGCTCCATAATCTCCTTGTTCAGAAAATTTGGAGCTCAACTGAGTTTCATGATGTTGCAGTACAGGTTCTCCTATGTCCTGAGCCTTTGCTGACCTTGAAAGGCTAGGGCCGATCTGAGGTCCGAGCGCTGGTGAATTAGCAAGAAATCTTACCAAAGAATATGAAGACAAGTCGAGAAAGGTTCTGCAACAAAGAAAGAGAATTTGTGTATGCATTCAAAGTAGGAAATGAATGCTTTGAACTGAGGGTGCCCCTTCTATTTCCTGTTTAAGAGAACCCCAGTCATTTGCATGGATGGTTGATACTGCTCCACAATTTGCCATGCTTCATAGAAAATGACTTAAAAGAATCTCTGAGCCAATTTATAGAAGAAGAATCTCTCCAAGATTATGATGGAGATGCTGAAGCAGCCTTGGAAGCTGTGAAATTATGTGAAGTAGATTTACATCAGCTGGCAAGTACCTGGGCCAAAGCCTATGCTGAAACTACATTAGAGCATGCAAGGCCAGAAGAGCCCAGCTGGGATGAAGATTTTGCACATGTCTACCATGATCTGATCCATTCTCTGGCTTCTGAGACTCTTCTAAATCTGGAACGTAATTACTTTGTTAGTATCTCAGAACTTATTGGTGAAAGAGATGTGAAGCTGAAAAAATTAAGAGAGAGACAAGGTGTTGAAATGGAAAAGGTGATGCAGGAATTGGGAAAGTCACTCACGGACCAAGACGTAAACTCACTGGCTGCTCAGCATTTTTAATCACAGCAAGATTTAGAGAATGAATGGTCAAATGACTTAAAACAATCGACAGCCATCCAAAAATAAGAATATCAGGAATGGGTGATAAAACTTCACCAAGACTTAAAAAACAACAGCCTTCTGAGTGAGGAAATTAAAGTTCAGCCAAGTCTGTTCAGAGAACCTGTAGAAGCAATTGGGAGGATTTATGAGCAACAGAGAAAGCTAGAAGAAAGTTTCACTATTCACTTAGGAGCCCAGCTGAAGACCATGCATAATTTGAGATTACTGAGAGCAGACATGGTGGACTTCTGTAAGCACAAAATAAATCATTGCAGTGGTGTGAGGCTCCATCAGCTGCAAACAGCACTGTCCCTTTATTCCACATCACTTTGTGGCCTGGTTTTACTAGTAGACAATCGAATTAATTCATATAGTGACATTAAGAGAGATTTTGCCACTGTTTGCCAGGAGTGTACCGACTTCCATTTCCCCAGAATAGAAGAGCAACTGGAAGTCTTGCAGCAGGTGGCGCTGTACGCCAGAACCCAGCGAGGCAGCAAGCTGAAGGAAGGACAAGATTGTGGTAACCAAAATGGAGCAAGTGATGAGAAAATTGAGGAGAGAAACTATTTAAACATTTTACCTGGAGAATTTTATATAACACGATATTCCAATCTCTCAGAAATCCACGTGGCTTTCCATCTCTGTGTGGATGACAATGTGAAATGAGGAAATATCACTGCTCGTGACCCTGCCATTATGGGCCTCCGAAACATACTCAAAGTCTGCTGCACTCATGACATCACGACAGTCAGCATTCCTCTCTTGCTGGTGATATGTCTTGCTGGTGCTTAAGAAGAGCAGAACTTGTGTTCAAGTGTGTCAAAGGTTTCATGATGGAAATGGCCTCGTGGGATGGAGGAATTTCTAGGACAGTGCAGTTCCTGGTACCACAGAGCATTTCTGAAGAAATGTTTTATCAACTTAGTAACATGCTTCCCCAGATCTTCCGTGGGTCTTCAACACTCACTCTGACGTCCAAGCTAGTCCTTTATTTATATCCCCCTTTTTTATTTTGTTTTGTCAGGGATAGGTGTCCAATTTCTGTTAGAGAAGCTGTGTTTGGAGAAGTCTTTAGAGTATCTTTTCTTTTTCTTTTTCTTTTTTGTGTTTTTTAAGGAAGGGCCTACAGGGTGTTCAGGGTCTTATACTAGATCAGAATCATAATAATTCACCTGTTTACAGCCTCCCAAGAACCCAACCTTATATTATTCTTCTTTATCTAGCATTGGTTGGATTGATCTTTCATGTTCCTTTGCTATTTTTAAGAAATGTTTTTTTTTCCTGATCCATAAGCACAACTCTATCTTCTGTGTTTGATATCGTGTCCACATGTTTGTTCATTTTGCTTTCTATACTTTCACTAGGATCTCTAATCTGGATATGTTTGAATCTTTTCCATAGATTTAATTTCTTTCCTATATTGGCCATCCATGGTTTGCTGCATTTTCATGAACTTCTCTCTTTTTAACAATCTAAACATGCATCTGCCCTAAATTCAGTAAATTATGTCCCACATTATGATCACCATCTCTGTAGTTATTTCAGAAATAATTTGTGATTGGATTATTTTCTAGAGCCTTATTCATCTGCTTTTTTACTTCCACTGTTAACATTTTAGAGTCCAGAGGGGAGACTTTTGAATTTTTCTGCCTCACAGACTTCTGTGTTTGCCTTTGGTGAGCTGTAAGTCTGCAGCTTCATCTTATTCTGTGTGTTTTTTATTTTTAGTTTAAGTCCCGTGTTGATGCTTATAAATTGTTTATTGCAGGAGGCTTTATTACTAGGATCAAGAGACCTGAGGAAGTGACTACTTCTCAGAAATGTCCCAGGTATAGTTAGCTTTTGGGTTTTGAGTCTGTTGCAAGATATAGGAAGATGGTAGAGTAAGCTACCGTGATACTGGGAGCCACTAGATGAAGCCAACCCACATCTTCTCTGAGTTCTGAGCTCAGTTGCCCCAAGACAAAATGATAAACAGCTAATTGCCATCTCCTAGGGGATATAAGAACCCAAACAATTCATTCAATCACTACCACATCCAGTGCTCCATTTAATTGGTGCATTTCTCTGTGAAGGGCTCTGGAGTTTCTAATAGTCATCATGAGTCTGAATGTTTGAGTTGCTCCTCCTACACAGTGAGCCACTACTTAGGGACAAAATCCTGCTTGCCACTTCCTTCTTTTGCCTTGAGGTCCCTCTCTTTGCTCTCCTTTTTGGCTCCAGTTCTGGGTTCAGATCTTTTCCGGGTGCTGTGGACTTCCTTCCTTTTTCTCTTCCTCACATTGTTATGTTTCAGCATTTGGACACCAATTTGCAGAGAGGCTGTTTCTCTACTGTCACCACTCATCTATCTTTTTAGCAATCCATATATTATTTTAGATTTATTATTTCAAAACATTTTATTATTCAAAATAAATAAATTTAAATAGTTGAGTATCTGAGTCTTTAGTATCTAGTTCCCTCATCCTCAATTTGTGACTGATTTTGTTTTTCTACAATCCTACCTTTTACACTAAAATCTTGCTTTATTTTATTTACTTATTTATTTTTTTTGGTGGTACCAGGGATTGAACTCAGGACCTTGCGCTTGCCAGGCAAGAACTTATTCCACTGATCTATCTCCCCAGATCTCTAAAAATCTTGCTTTAAAAACATAAGCATTATGTGCTTGTAATCCAAAATACTTGCATATCAATGCAAATTTAACCATAGGAAATAGTGGAAACTCAGATGATTAAAAAAACACTCATATAAGATGATTATAATAATATAATACAAAATAATAAAGAAAATAAAAAGTATAAAGACAAATAAATAAATTTACCCATACCTTTGAAAAGTTTGTGGCTGATATGAGGGAGGCAAGAGAGAGAAGAACTATTGTGTAGGACAACTTTCACAATCACTAATGGAATAACTTCTATCACTCCTACTGCTTATGTAATCTTTTTTTTCTCATTTGACTCTAATGATAAACCTATCCAATGACACTTTGCTTCCTTTTGAGGATTTCGTGTAAATGCAACAGGATATTGTCATTAGACAGATTAATTACTAACAGTACTACAACCTTATTTGAGTGGTGCTATTATTTAAAATCCCCTGGGCTCAGGTGATCATGTCACATCCGGCATCATGTTTTACTTATATTTCAAGACATCACTTGCTTATTAATTAAAAAAATCTGTTTGTTCATCTTTGGAACTCTCTCAGAACAACTTACTCGTAATGCAGGGCTTTACTGTATGTGCTAATTTGTTTCATTTTTACTATGGGTTCATCTTAGTTCATTGAAAAGAAAGTTTTGTGCTATGTGTTTATTTCTTTGTAAGTATCTTTTTGGTTTATATCTTGTGCTTTATTTTCCTTTTTTTTTTTTTTGGTGGAACCAGAGATTGAACTCAGGCCATTGTGCTTATTCCACTGAGCCATCTCCCCAGCCCCTATATCTTGTGCTTTAAATAACAACTCTGAAGATAGTGATACCAGTGTATTTCATTATTATTATTTTCTTATTTTCTCATGAAATTTTGTTTTATTTTTCATAATATGAAAGAAAAGATATTCCAAGACAATATTTGTATTTCTTGCCCTGTATGGAATCTGACTCTGTTTCCTCCAGGTTGTTTAGTACTTTTTAATGGCAAGTACTATGGAGGCTACAGTTTACATGATAGGAACATCATTACTGCTATGTTGGCTTTTGATTCTAGTCCTTTTAGGACAAAAAAAATCCATTTAAAAAAAATAAAATACATTGAGTTTATATACTATCATTTAAATTCAGAAACATGCTTCACAGAAGAACATGAACAAAGAATTTATTTTATATAAACAAAGATATTTATATAAACTTTGAAGATTTTTAGTTATGTATTATAAAATATTTGATGTCTTCTGTTATTTTAGGTAAATGATTCATTGTTTGAATTTCCATAGTTGCTGAAATATTAGCTCTCTAGCTAATAAGCACAGTACTAACTTCAAATCTAGAGATTTTTCACTTACTAGATCTTTACCTTGAAGGGAACTGTTTACCAGACAGGGGAGATGGCAGTCTCAGGTACGATGGAGTCAGAGCCCAGAGGAACCACACAGCCTCTCATATTTGGACAGCAGCTATCCGTGTTGTTTTAGGTGTGGCAAGAGATAAAGTATACAGAGTGGATAGGACCTGGATCAGAACGGATTTAGTGCATCATGCTGAATTATCACTTTTATTTTTATTCTGTAGACAATTTAATTAGAATTTTAATAGAGAAATGATTCAGAATTGAGTCAGAATTGATCAGAATTACATATTGAGAAAGCCTTTATGTTATGTTAGAAGTTAACTGAGGTTAGGGGAGCAGTAAGTAAGCCATTGAGTAATGTAAAAGTTTAGATGGATTGAAAGATATTTAGCAGATTCAGTAATCAGGATTTGATGATTAATTTGATTTGGACAAGAAGCTAAAGATCAGGTGATGTTTAAGTTTGTGCATCTTGCAAATAAGTGGGTGATGTTTTTCTTCAGGGAAATAGTGTAGGAGAAGGAGCAGTTTTTATTGGTGGCATGTGAATGTGACTGAGGTGGGATGGTGGTTTCTGTTTAGGTGCCGTCAGCTTGGAGTACATTGGGCTTTTGGGTGGGAATGTCAATACCTTCACACACACAAACAGCTTTGCATACAAGAACCCAGACTTGGCTTGAGATCCCAGCTCTGCTGATTCCTATTTGTGTGATCTTAAAGTGACTTAAGATTTCTAAATCTTAGTTTTTATAGTTGTAAAAAGAGAATAATGGTAGGGCTGGGGAGATAGCTCAGGAGCATAAGTGCCTGCCTGGCAAATACAAGGTCCCAGGTTCAATCCTTGGTTAAAACCCAAAACAAAAACAACAAAAACACCCAAAATAAAACAAAAAATCCAAACCAAAACAAAACCCCCCAAATGCTTTCTAGGTTATTATGTCATTGTGTGAATTAAGCGATGTAATTAAAAGAAAACCTAACATTGCCTGTGATTTGTCATGGGGTCCAGGCTTTTCAGAGGTGGCTGAATCTAGAATTTGTCATTGATTCATGGTCCACTGTTGGGATTAATGGTGTGAGTGCTAAACCTACTCTAGGTAGGGTAAGCTGTGTACATTATAAGGGACAGGAAGAAGCTTGTCATCTGTCTGTGCCTCTGTCTCTGTCTGTCTGTCTGCCTGTCTGTTTGTCTCTGTCTTTCTCCGCCCCCATTGCTTTTGCTGTCTTCTATCACCATGAACTGTTGCCTCTTTGCCATTTGCCATCCTGCCTTGAAGTTAGAATATAGATTATAGACTGAGACCTATACAAACTGTGAGCTGAATAAGTCTTTCCTCTTTTAATTTTGGATGTTAGGCATTTTGCTTCAGCAGTGAAAAAAGTAAGAGTAATAATACATGATAACTTCATAAATAGTTATTATAATTCTAAAATAGAAAAGGCCAATATCTTGTTTGGAGCCATGAAATGGATATGAGTTTTTAGTAAGAACACTGAGAATGAAAAGAGAGGGGGAAAATGTGGGCTATTATGGAATTAGGTTTAACAACAGTTAAACTTCAGAAATTTTATTGCTTCAACCTTCTACTCTGTCCTCTGGCCTCAGTAAGTTATTTCAGGTATTATCAGAAGAAGTGAGGATTATTTTGCCTTATAGTTAGTTGTAATATCTTATTACTATTTCTGAAGGTTACTAATTTACATCCATTCATTTACTGAATGCAAATTTGTAAAGATACTGGCAAGCACTTTTCTAGGTGGTGAAAATATCACAGAAATTAGGCACCTACATGGTAGTCTTCATGATGCTTATGTTTAGGAGAGTCTTCTTTATATTGGGCAGTTGAAGAAATCCTCTCTTAGGAGGTTATACTTGGGATCACATCGTCAGTAGCAGGTGGCCATGTAAATATTGGAGGGAGAAATATTCTAGGTTGAGCAAGACTTGAAGGTGGGAATAAACTGAACATATTCAAAGAACCTTAAGAAGACCACCAAATTAGTGGCCAATGTGATGACAACATGCCTGTAATCTCAGCATTCAGGAAGGAAGGGACAGGAGGAAGATTGTCAGTTCAAGCCCACCTTGGGAAATTTAGTGACTTAGCATGACCCTGTCTCAAAAAAAGGCAGGGATTCAAGGGAAGGCAGTGGGAAAATTGAAAGGTAGAGGCCAGGTATCTGTCAGTGATCAGTTTAGCTAGGGTTCTCTAAGCCTGGATAGAGAGTATGGCTTTGCTATAGATAACTCAGAAAGCATCTAGAAAGCTTTGGCAGGAAAACAGTGCACTCTGATTTACATTTTCAAAAGAATAATTGTGATCACAAAAGAGACAAGTTAGTTGGGAAGACTAGATAGGAGGCTAATGAAAGTGTCTAGGTGAGACACTTTGTTTTGTTCTTTTTTTTTTTTTTTGTTATTAGCAGGCCAGAAAAAAAAGAAGCTCAATCTTGAAACCTTTGGTTGCTTGGAAGTCTCAAAAGTGTCTGTGAGCTGATCTCTCTGAGGAAAGCTGTGGTGATTTTCTGGTGCTATGGCATGGGGAAGATGCAAGTAGTGGTTACTTATTGAGAGACTTAAGCCTGACTCTTAGACCAGGAGTGCATGCATGGGCCTTAAGAATAGCCCAGGAGTGAGTGCATGCATGGGCCCATTTGTTCAATCACTTTTCTCACCAGTTTGTCAAAGGGTCTTAGGACCCCATAGGGGTGAGCATTATTAGACACGTTACAGAGTACAGTGGGGTACGTAGGGTTATATAAAGCAAGAACACGAGTGGCAGTGTTTATTTTTCTAAAAAAAAAAAGCTCATAAGAGAAGGAAAACATGAATGAGAAGCATTAGGAAGAAAAATGAGCACAATCAGGAATGGGCAGACTGGGGTATGTGGTATTTAGGACAAATATTAAGAGATAAAAATCTTTTCCCTTCAGTTTTCCTCCCTGCATGTTTTCACTTACAATTCTTAAAATGAGAATTTGGCTTACAGTTGCTGATCATAAAAGCCACCAGATGGCGAGGTTGCTCCTTAAAAAGAAAGTAGGTATAAGGAGGAGAGAGAGAGAGAGAGAGAGAGAGAGAGAGAGAGAGAGAGAGAGAGAGAGAGAGAGAGAGAGAGAGAGAGAGAGGAGAGAGAGAATAGACAGATATTTCTCACTTCTTTTCTACAACCTCCTTCATTTTCTTATCCCCTTACTTCAATATAGAGAACTAAAATGCTTAAGTTTTTTTCTCCTTAATTTTTGTCACAATTGTTTTTGACATTATAGAGCTAAATGTAAAGTTTAAAAACCTATTTGGACCCAATGATTATTATTTTTCAACTCCTTGCAAATTTTTAATAAATAGTTACATTTTTTCCATTCTCAAAAGGATAATTTTAGCTATCTACTGTTTTGATTGTCGGTTCTCTACTTTAAAACTATGTACTGACATAGATATTTGTGAATGGTATTGGTAGTATTTTTTACTCATATTACAGAAAAATATACTAATATTATATATTATCACTGCTAGCTTCTTTTGCATGATGAACCAGTATAAGCTTCCAAGTACAAAAATATCAATTTTATACTCTTAATGTAATTTCACTGTTTAGAAGATTTACTCTGACCAATTCAATTCAACATACCTTAAGGCAGTTTTCTTTTTGTTAATGTCAATATTCTATGGAAAATGGAAGCATATATATTATTGGTACAGTGATTGATAAAGATTTATTGATTAATGTTTAGTTAGTGCTGTTTGTAAAACATACTTTACTTTTGCTGTCTTACCAAGTTAAATCCTCAAAACAAATCTGTGAGATAAATGCAAATATCTCCATTTTAAAGATAAACATATGGAATGTCTGGGAAATTAAAAGATTGTCAAAGTTTTACTAGTTGGCAGAGCTATAATTTTAATCCAGATTGTTTTTAATCCCAATTTGCATTCTTTTTTTTCCACAGTGCCTACTGCTTGCAGTGAGAGTAACTATTTATAATACTCTTTAATAGAAATACTTGGAAGTTGCAATTTAAAGTAATTAGGATATTTGTGCCTTGTCCTTGTACACTGAACAAAATAAGAATTTGTATCATAAGGCAATGATGGCGACCTTTTATTTAGTAAGCTGCTTGTTTTCTGAGCATATTTTGTGTAGGCCTTTTATTTAGAAGACTCTGTGGATTTGTGCTGATGGGAAGGGCCTCTGTCTCTTTGGAGGGATTTGGGCTTCTGGCCAAAATAACCTCCTGGTTTTTTCCATCCAGGGTAGCACTGAAGCTGCCCTCTTCTGTTGGCTTCTGGTTGCGATAGCAGGTCATCCCAGAGCACACGAGGGGCCCCTGACTTAGGCTGGCATCTTATCTCTGCTCCAGGGCAACTGTGCTATGCCTGGACTAGCTGTGATTTGAAGACTGTTGTGTCGAAAGTGAAGCCTGGGCTGGGGTGCCATTTCCAGCTACAAACTAGGTTGCCCCAAGATTCATTCTCAAAAGCTTGGCATCATTTCTGCATTTCTGAGTGAAAAGTGTTGACTTTTACTATATTTTTGTTTATGTTTCTCTTCATATCCATTTTTGCTTTTCTCAGATTTAAAAAGACATAGTTCAAATTTATGAATTTTATTTTTTGATTTGGAAGTCAAAACTGTCTTCTCTGAATCCAGGCATATGAGTGTTTTTTAAAAAAGATTTTATTAATCCACCACCATATAACAGTTTTAATTGAAAAATAAATATAGTGAAAGAAGACTTACCAAATAATTATTGAGGTTGGCTGATGGGCATATTATAAATTCTTCCCATGTTTACTTGACATTTTCTGTGCTAAAATGTAAGGACAGACATATTATAACCTTTTTGTCATTAATAATGATACATATCCCCTAAACTATTTCTATAAGTGAGGTTTTATCCAATGACTTTTTAAAAATATATTTTCCTGATAAAAGACTGTTCTGGTATTAAATGCATCTGGGTAGGTTAATTGGTGATTAGCTTATTTAACGGCTCACTTTAATTTCTGAATTCACTCACATTTTTATTTATTTATTTATTTTAGGGAAGGGTCTGCAGGGTGTTTAGGGTCTCCCTACTAGATCAGACTTGTAGTGATCTGCCTGTTTACTGCCTCCCAACAGTTGGGATTACAGGTGTGCACCACCACCCCCAGTCTCAATTGTCATTTCAGCGTGCCCCGAACTACCAGCCACTTGTGCCGGCTCGCAGGCACTTTAATCCTTTGAACTATTTGACCGACCCTCTCACATTTTATAGATTATTTGTTTTTGAAATTTTTTTTTTGAGCAGCCAGTGTTCATTCATTCTTTCAATAGAAGATTTTTAAACACTGTTTACTATGGTGGCATTAAGAAGTGAGTCTAATAGAAATTTCTGGAGTATTCATTTTAGTAGGAAGGAGACAAAATAAATAACTATGTATTGCTGATGAGGCCTCTGAAGGCAAATATAATTGTGTACAGGGGATTAAAAGATTAAAAGTGTGAAGTGACAGTGCTATGCTGTGCAGGATAGGCAGGGAAAGTCTGTCTGCTGGCAATCTGGGGCATGCCAGACAGAGGAGTGGAGCAGGCATCTGTGGGTGCTGGCAGCATGAGCTGATGGGTGCCACAGGCAACTCTTCATTTGTTCACTCTGGTTGATAAAGAGGATTTGGAGATAGCTTCGTGTGTCTTTTGATACAGCCTTATTACTTATTACCAAGATTGAAGAGCCCGAGAAAAGATGTTTTTGTGTTCTTTTAATTCTTGCCCCTTGTCCCTTCCCTCTCTCATCTCAAAATGAAACAGAAAAAGAAACCTGACACCTTTGAAAAATTGTTCTATTCTTGTCCAAATTTTATTTCTATTTTCTCTGAGAAAATATACAAGTAGGACAGCCTGAGCTGCATAGTAAGACCCTGTTTCAAAAAGAAAAAAAAAAAACCAAACAAACAAACAATCAAGACATGATACATAATATGCAAAGGCATATTATGGGATCCATGCTTGCATCACTTTGTGTATTACTATGTACAGATGTAGAGGAGCAGATGCTTCCTGGTGCCTTGGAGGTAAGTGATGGAGTGAATCATGCCCAGATGGAGAGGGGTATGGAGTGATGGAGGCTGCAGAAAATTGGAGACTTCATGCCTTGTGTAAAGGGGAGATCTGTTTTCAACTCAGATTGTTGTATGTAAGAATATGGGCTTAGCTTTAAATGTATTTAAAACTTTTTTCAACAAAAGCCATGCATGCATTTGCATATTATGTATTACATCTTGATTTTTTTTTTCTTTTTGAGACAGAGTCTCACTATGCAGCTCGGGCTGGCCTTGAACTCATTTTGTAGCCCATGCTTGGTCTCAGACTTGTATTTATCCTCCTGCCTCAGCCTCTCAAGTGTACACCACCATGCCTGCATGTTACCTCTTGATTTTTAATTGTTAATAGCTAAATAAAATCACTGAAAAACATTCTATACGTTAAACAAAGTACTTATGCATGTGGGGTCTGGGCCAGTAAGTTGGCAGTTAACCTTCTAGGGGTAAAACATAGCAATTCATTCTTCCTGTCTCCTCCAGGAAATCCGACAGATCTCACAGGAACACAGTGCTGCAAGATTTCTGGAAACATGGCTTTGACACATTTCTGCAGACTGGTGCTGGTGCACCTGTGTGGTGCTGACTGTGTCTCTCCTTGTTTCAGGGTATGGTTGCACAGGTCCCATGTCGCAGCGGGCTGGTTATGATGCTGTTGCCTCTGCTATTTCTGGCCTGATGCACATCACAGGCCCTGAGGTAGGTATCCTTCTAGGAATAATCATATTTCTCTTTATATGTTCTAGGGAAAATTTTCCCTTTACTAACCCATAGGATTAAATTTGAATTAATCTTAGAAGGAAACCAGGGAAAGTGAATGACTTATTAAAGTGAAACAGAAGTGAGTTCATTACAAATGTAACATTCACAATAACCCCATGGAAAAGTAATATTTTTAGCAATAAGCAATAGATCAAGTGGTAAATGTACTCTTTTGTATTTATTATATTGGTTAAGTTTAATAATTTTCATGTGATTTTGGGAATTTTATTTTAATTTAAAGAGAAAAAAAACCTAAAACAAATAACAAGAACAGAGACAATAATGAAGTAACATAAACTTTAGGATTTTTTTTTCCCTGTAAAAGAGAATGGTGGACTGGATTGACTATAGTGTCCATTTTTTTTTTTTTTTGGTGGTACCTAGGATGAAACTCAGGCCTTAGATCTGCCAGGCAAGCACTTAGTCCACTGAGCTCTCTCTACCTGACCCCCCTAAATGTCCATTTTCACCAGGGTGCCTGCATTTGTTTATTTATTTATTTATTTAATTAAAGAACTAATAGCAATGAGACAGTTTCAAGACAAATTAACAGGACAGGTTCGATAAATTAATACATTGCAAACAGTTTTCGTAATGTTTTGGTATTTACAAGGTACATGCATGATATTATACTTACATACATTATTATTATTATCTTTTAATTTTTATTTTATTGAAGTACAAATATCAATGAGACAGTTTTAAGATGCCTTGACAAGATGGATTTGATAAATTAATACACTGCAAACTGTTTTCATAATGTTTTGGTATCATACAAGGTGCATACATGATATTATACTTACAGATATTATTATAGCATATGTCTCTTATCAGTAAATTAAGAGATTGTAGCTGTTTGCGTATCTTATTTTCTATACCTGAATTACATCAAAGATTCAATAATTAATAATTTGTACCTTGTTATTTTCCTAGTGGTTGTCCATAGTACTAGAAGCTGACATAATATCCTGTCCAACCACCATTAGTGCAAATCTTGCCTCTCATAGAATTATGTAGAAGCACGGTGTTATCTATCCCAACTGTACTCTCCATATACACACATCATGATTCTTCCTTTCTATACCCCTTCCTTTGTCTACACCTGTCAAAGATGGGCACTCTATTGTCATTGAACTAATTTAGGTACCTGAACTTGACGACACAATCCAACACAGTCCAGCATTCCACAACAATAGTGAGTTATCCGAAGAAGTTGTTGACCATAGCTATTTACAGCTCAACTTATTATTATGGCCCCATGGTGTATACTTCATTTTATACTTTTCTGTTGGATGGTTAAGACCTAGATAGAGCAAGATCTATATACCAACACATGTACTTTTTGTTTCTTATGAGGTCAGTGAAGTCCCCTCAGGGTTTATCTTGTAGTCCTGTACCTTATTCTGTAGATCCTTTGTCTGTGTCATCCATGTGGATGAGTCATGGCCAATGCTTGACCAGTTTGCTCTCTGTGAGAGCTTGAGAGAAAGTTTTCTCTCCATGTGACTCTCCCCAGGCACACTATAGAACTTCGATCCCTTTCCTCTGTGGCTCCATAATCTCCTTGTTCAGAAAATTGGGAGCTCAACTGAGTTTCATGATGTTGCAATACAGGCTCTCCTATGTCCTGAGTCTTTGCTGACCTTGAAAGGCTAGGGCCAAAGTGTTGGCTGGCCTTGTGGCTCTTCTATTTCTCCAATTTTGATCTGTGAACTTAGGTTGTTAACCATCCAGAAGAAAAGCTGATTAGTATCCTGCAGCATATGCCATTCACTTTGCCTTATCGGACTCAATTGTTTTTAGTTGTTGTTGTACATTTCCATTGGTATTTTTGTATTTGTAGTTTCGCTTCTTATACTAGGGAGACTATATGATATTTACACACGTGTGTCTGGTTTATTTTATTTGTGAGTATATGTTCAAGTGCCATCCACTTCAATATAAATGCTTCAAGCTTATCATTCTTAATAGCTGAGTAATACTCCATTATATAGAAATACCACATCTTTTTCAACCATTCCTCATGTGATAGACATCTTGGTTGTTTCCAAGATTTTGCTATCACAAATTGTGCTGCTATAAACATAGGTACACATATATCACTATGTTACAATGTTTTCAGTTCCTCTGGGAAAATTCCCAGAGTAGGGGGATAGCCGGCTTGAATGGGATTTCTAGTCCTACTCTTTTGAGGAGTCTTCACACTGATCTCTACAATGGTTGTACCAGTCTACATTCCCACCAGCAGTGGAGAAGTGTTTCCTTTTCCCCACAACCTCTCCAACATTTGTTGTTGGTTGATTTCCGTATGATAGCCATTCTTTCTGGAGTGAGATGGTATCTCAGTGTTTTTTTTTTTTTTTTTTTATTTCATGGATGACTATCGATGTAGAGCATTTTTTCATATATTTATTTGCTTCATTAATTTCGTCCTCTGAGAAGTATGTATTCATCTCAGATGCCCATTTCTGAATTGGGTCTTTAAATTTGAGGGCCCTGTTCTATCTTAGTTCTTTATATATTCTAGAGAGCAGACCTCTGTCTGATTGCTTATTAGTTAGGAGTTTTTCAAAATTTGTGGGTTGTCTTTTCACTCTGACAATTTCTTTTGACATGCAGAAGCTCCTTAAGAAGAGTTCATCCCAGTTGTTGATTCTTTCAAGTATACATACATTATTATAGCAGATGTCTCTAATCAGTGAATTAAAAGAGTGTAGCTATATACTTATTTGTTATAGATGAATTATATCACAGATTCAATAATTAATACTTTCTACCTTGTTATCTTCCTAGTGGCTGTCCATAGTACTAGAAGCTGATATAATATCTTGCCCAATCACTATTAGTGCAAATCTTGCTTCTCATAGAATTATGCAGAAGCACAGCATATTTATCCTAACTGTACTGCTTATACACACACATCATGATTCTACCTTTGTATACCCTTTTTTTTTGTCTAGACCTGACAAAGATGAGCACTCCTTTGTCATTAAACCAATTTAGGTGCCTGGACTCGGCGACACAATCTGACACAGTCGAGCATTCCACAATAGTAGTGAGTTATCTGAAGAAGTTGTTGACTATAGCCATTCACAGCTCAACTTATTATTATGGCCCCACATTATGTACCTCATTTTTATACTTATCTGCTGGATGGTTAAGACCAAGATAGATCAAGCCCTATATAGCAAAGATGTAGCTTTTGCTTCTGTTGAGGTCAGTGAAGTCCTCCCTCAGGGTTTATCTTGTAGTCCTGTACCTTATTCTGTAGATCCTTTGTCTGTGTCATCCATGTGGATGAGTCACGGCCAATGCTTGACCAGTTTGCTCTCTGTGAGAGCCTGAGAGAAAGTTTTCTCTTCATGTGACTCTCCCCAGGCACACTATAGAACTTCAATCTCTTTCCTCTGTGGCTCCATAATCTCCTTGTTCAGAAAATTTTGGGCACAACTGAGTTTCATGATGCTACAGTACAGGTTCTCCTATGTCCTGAGTCTTTGCTGACCTTGAAAGGCTAGGGCCCAAATGTTGGCTGGCCTTGAGGCTCTTAATAAGTGTATGTTGAGTGAATAAATGAATACATAGACTGTGTGATGTGATCTTGTACAGGAAAGCACTTACTCTCCTGAGCCATCTCCCCAGCCTGTTGATCTTGTACATATCATGTAGCTTCCTATGTTTCAGTGACTGGGATCTGGAAGCGAACCCCACATACCTCCTGTAGAAGAATGTAAAGAGCAAATAACATATTCAGTGAAAAGGCTGAAATTGTATATAACGTTAGGTCATAAATATAAGAACCATTAGTTTCTTAATATACCTCAGATTCCTGAACTCCTCTCAAAAATATTCATTTGTGAGTCAAGCCCACAAGTATTCATGTTTAGCAATGAGCCAGTGCTTCTGAGAGAGATGATGTGTGGACCACCCTTGAAAAGTAGTTAAATTTTTATTATTAAAAACTTTTTGTCAGTCAGCATGGAGAATTCTTAAAATAGTTGAACTTTTATCTGACCCAACTGTACATTTCTTGGCTATACTCCTGAAGGAGGTAATAACAGCACACTATAAAGATATGTACAAACCCATGTTTAAAGGAGCACAGCCACCGTAACTGAAAATAAAGAAAATGTGTATGTGTACAGTGTGTTTTTTTGGAAGTTAAGAGAAGAATGAGTTTGAATCATTTGTATGAAAATGAATGTATCTCAAGACTATCATACTAAGTGAAATAAGTTAGACACAGAAAATTAAATATTGCATAGTTTCTCTTATAGTGGGAACACAATGAATTAAAACATAAAATAAAAGCAAAAGTTTTGGAGCCGGAGGAGGGGATCAGTAGATGTGGGTAGAAGATGTGTGTGAGTAGGGGATAGAGAATGGGAAATGTTTAAGATTCACTAAATATGTACCAATTCCCCCAAATGAATGCAGTTTTCCTCTCCTGGAAACATACCTCTAATATCATTTGTAAAAACTGGGACAAAGAAATTCTTTTATAAGTACCAGATATTCCTTCACAGATAAAAAGTGAAAGACTTACCTAAAAAACTTGTCAAAGTCTATATTCTATGCTTAAATTATAATATTATACATTGAACAAAATCATAACTTATTTTTTTATATCCATGGAACCGTGTCAAAAAATTACTCAAAAGAGAGTATCTGTTCTTTGATACGTGTGGAATACAGAGAGGGGCTTGGGAATGAAATCAGTAAATATGAGAGACTGGAAAGTAAATGACCCTCATGTATGTAATATGTATTCTAAAAAGTAGTTAATAATAAGTTATAATACACTTAAACTTCAAGAACAATGACATTGAGAAAACAATGAAGAAAAGTGTGTTCGTTGTATGTACATAGTGTTATATTAGGTGTTATAATGTTATACTAAGTACGTTGCTATAAGTAGTAAATTTAGTTGACTAGGTCACAAATATGCTCAAGGAAAAATAAGAAAAATAGAAAATGGCATAAAATTAAGTGGTAGGTTATATAGCAGATGAAAAAAGTTCTCTTATTATTGCTGATAAACAACTTTGGAAAACCCATGAGTTTTATGATCCTGGGGGTTTGGTGCTGCATACTCTGTGTGTGTGTGTGTGTGTGTGTGTGATGTGAGACAGACAGAGAGAGAGACAGACAGACAGAGAGAGAGACAGAGAATGTTAGCAATACACATTCATTTCTCTTGGTGTGCTTAGTCGAATTGTTTAGCTTTAGTAGACTGCCTGTTATCTAAATGGTGGCAATTTATTCTTTATCAACAATATATGAGAGCTTTTTTTTTTTTTTCATCTACTCTTAACAATGTTAATCTTTTAAATTTTAGGCATTTTGGTTGGTTAATTGTGGTATCTTATTCGTCTTTGACTCTGTGTTTCCCAGAAGAGTAAATATATACATGTCTTTCTATTCTCAATAGTTATTTGGGTATGATTGTAAATGGTATATACAAGCCTTGTCCATTGTTTTTATTGGAGTACTGATATTTTTCTTTGGGATTTCTTTCTATATTTTGAATATAAGTGTTTGCAAAATGTCTATATGACTAGTATTTTCTCCAGTCTTTGGTTTTCCATTTTACTATCAAAATGGTGTTACTTGCTGAAAAGTTTTAAATTTTATTTATTTTTTCTTTTATGGATAGTCTCAATCATTAAATGTTATAGGGATTATGAGTTCTTGGGCAAGTCACCTATATTTATTTTATGGCATGTCAGTATAATACCTTTCCTTGACTTTAATCATATTTATTATAAATATTAATATCTAGTAAGAGAAATTAACTAATTTTTTTGGTACCCAGGATTGAACTTGGAACCTTGTATTTGACAGGCATGTGTTTATGCTGCTGAGCTGTATCCCGGGCCTGAAATCAAATAATATATATTAAATAATTATCTGTTCCTTAAGTCATATGCTTTCCTAAGATGACATACTTAAGCATAGCTGAGTATTGATTAATTAAAGTTAATGGTGCAATAAATTAATTATCAGCTTTATTTTAATTTACTTTAAAATGATTTTATAAGTAACATATATTCATCATAAAAACTTATATAATATAGAAAATAATAGAGAAGAAAACAACAAATGATCGTACTCTCACCATTCCTATAGTCTTACTTCTTAGGAGTTCTTAGATATAAAATTCAATGAGCATCAAACCAGACATCTGCTTGTGCTTATATGTGACCATATTCAAAGGACATGATGAATAAGACTGATTTGTGATGACATCACAATATCATTGCTCATATAAATATTAAATTTCGTTGAATTTAACTATACAGTAATTGGTTGAAATGAAATGAAAAGGTTTTTGTTGTGAAATTAGCTAAATGTTTCTAATTGCTATTAGAATGTGGTTGAAACATGACGTTATGAAAACCTGAAAATGATAGAATCATTTCATGTTTCTTTACCTACATGTTCAATTTTAAATATGCATTGATTTGTGCTAGAGGAAGTAATTACCATTCTTACATTTCTCCCACATCCTATCTTCACAATTGTTGCTGATTAAATACTCTGGTTAGAGAAAGTATACTTAATGGAAAATTAGTTTTGCTTAGTTAGTACTCTTCAGCACCTTTACTTACCGTACTCTGATCCTATTTAAGAGTTCCCCAACTTTGAGTCCCGTGCTATAACAATAATATCTCTGCTTTGAAGGTGCAACTTGAAAGTACGGAGTAGAAGCACAATGAAGTTAGAGGGAAGTTATGGTAGGAGGCCAGTCTCACATGAATGTTCCCAGAAGATCCTGGCTGTACAGTTTGTCATGGCTCTGGGCCCAGAAGCTTCTTCCTTTAAAAGTATAGTAATTTTGTGGGGTTTTCTGTTGTCTTAGCTACACTCTTATTGCTGGGATACATTACCTGATGCCCACAACTGGAAGGAGAACCAGTTTATTTTGCTGACTGTTTTTAGAGGTTTCAATCAGGAGTTATCCAGCACCAAGCCGGGGAAGACGGCAAGGGAGACTTGCCCATGGTGGAGCAGATAGGAAGCAGTGTGAGAGCAGGCGATGGAGGACAGGGGCACTGCACTCTTCAGGGCCACAACCCTAGTGACCCACCTGTCTCATGATCATGTTTAGCTGTAGTGTCACATTCCCGTGATCCCGTCATCTGCACACTGCCCTGCCTCTGAGCACATGTTGTCTGGATATAAGCCATAATGCCAGGGATATTTCCTCTTTCATTGTGTTCTCCCATGTCTCTTAAAGGTTTTTGATGGGAATTTATTTATTTTTTGTTTATTTTTTCATTTATTTTAGTGCTTGGAATTCAACTCAGGATCTTGCACTTGCCAGTCAAGTACTGTGCTGCTGAGCTATATCCAGACTCTTGATGGAAAGTTTTTGATGGAATCCATCAGCATTTTGTTGTTCTTCAATACTATCGAGCAATATAGGGGAAGCAAGGAGCTGTATTTTATGAGTAGCCCCTCATTCTTAACTTCCGTTTTTGAACTTTGCATTTTGAAGTTATAAACTATCTCCTTTCCTGTGTTTAGTTATTATTAGGATCATGTCTGTAACCTAGGAAAAATAGAACATTAAAATTCATAGAGAAAGATGTTTGTGAGTACAAAGGAATTGGAAGAGTTCTACTTTAGTATATGTCCTCCCCACTAGAAAATGGGAAATTTTCAACTCTGCTTTTATTTTCTTGAATGAAATGATATTTTGTAGCATTTAATTTATTTATTAACATTATAGTTCTTTAGGTGTCATAAGTATTTCAAGATAAGAAAGTCTGAAGGATAAACTGTATATTCATCACTGATAGTTTTATTTTAAAAATGTTTGGAAAACATGTTTTGGGACAGCTTTCAAACAATGTAAGACATTTTGTGAAATATAACAATTTTTTTTTTTGTGGGACTGGGAATTGAACTCAGGACCTTGAGCTTGCCAGGCAAGCACTTATTCTACTGAGCTATGTTCCTGGCCCCTAGCAAATTCTACTGAGCTATCTTCCCAGTCCCTAGCAAAATTTTTTTTACTGAGAAATTTTCCAATAAAATTATTACAGGAATGATAAATAGCCCTCAATGCAGTTGCATTTTTAGAATTAATAATATATCAGTCTTTTAATTTCCAAACACCCTTCACGAAAGTATTATATAATAGGTACTTGCTTTATTAAAACTTACTAAAACTAATGAAAAAGAAAACTGTGGTAATTTATTAAGGTTTGGAAATAATAAGGCAATTCTGCTTTTTTATTGAAGCAATTTTGTGATATAAAGCAGTTGTATGACACAACCTTGGAGCTACACAGAGTTCAGATGTAAGCTCTTCAATTGCTTGTCTGTGTAACTTTAGACAAGCTACAATGCATAAGTTTCCATTTTTATCATCTGTGAGCTGAAGACACACACCTATTTCTAGTGATGGCTGTGAATAGTATACCTATTAGGCTCCTATTTAGTAGGGTCTAAATAAGAGATTTACAATAAATGGACTGCTTGAATTAGTGTTCTGCTAAAGAGGTTCAGTCCTGAATCAGTGACATCACTTTTGGGTTGCCCAAACTACTTTATGATAGATCCAGTTACTCTGTAACTCCTTAGCCTCCTTGTTCTTACTTTATTCTTATTAATTTGTTTATTATTTGTATTCACTTTTAATATGTAAGCTCTATGTGGAGAGGCCTGGATTGTTACTCTATCCTCCACATTTAGAGCAACTTCTGGAATATAGCTTTCAAAACTCAAAGAGTGATTGACTGAAATGTTGAAGTACATTTACATGTTTAAAAGCAGTTAGATTCTGGGTTAGTTCAGTAAAACTGCAAATATATTTAGAGAAAATAAGCTATGATTTTTCTGTTTCAAGCTGATTTGTTGATTGACTGAACTGGCTGCCTAATTTAGTTTAATTAGTTCAACTTGAATTGGATGAATAAATTCCATCTCTAGTAACTGAAATTACTACTACTGACGTTTCTTACTGATGCTCACTTGATATTTCAGCTGTTATCTGCAGAAATTTTTTTCAGTATGCTGCTCAGCTTTCTTCTTTTCCCTCTACACCCCTACATAGAATGTTGCCCAATGAGAGACAAAGTCACCTGTGCAATTTACAAGAGAAATGCAGATGTCCTCAAATTCCTATGAAGCTTCCTTTCTAAACAGGGAATCAGGCGAATCCCCATTTTTTCAAGCAGCAACTTTATTTCATTGTATTACTTTGTGTCGCTATTCTTGGTGCTGTTGATATCGTCATGAGTATGTCTGTGTTGTTTCACACTGCAGAGCAGGAAGATCTTTCGAGTTCATCTATATATAGCATTGGTATACCCAGATCTGTAATATGGAGTTGGTTTGTAAGCACCAAAAATGCCAGCAAAATGTAAATAAGTTGAAAACAGTTCTGAGAAAAAGCCTTATTTTTCTTTTCTTTTCTTTCTTTTTTTTTTTTTTTTTGGCAGAACCGGGGATTGAACTCAGGCCCTTGTGCTTGCCAGGGAAGCACTTATTCCACTGAGCCATCTCCCCAGCCCCAAGCCTTATTTTTCTAAACCAAGAAGCAAGATTAAAATAAATGGTTTATTTTAATGTTGTAGGAGAAAAAGGACACAATTATACACAAATACCAATATAGAAAGGGGGTATTGATTGGAATAATTGTGTTGAAATATCATCCATGAATTTACTTCTTTCAAATTACTCTGAATTGGAAGATGTGCATTCTTGTCTATTCTTCTTCCTAAAAACCATAGGCCATGAGCAACCTCCCATTGTTTGAGCAGGTGGGTAGAGGGTTGATTGAGGATTGAACCCATGTACTTTTCATTGGGCTGTATCTGCATCCCCTTTATATTTTGAGATATGGTGTTGCAAAGTTTCCAGGTTGCCCAGGCAAGGCTCAAGCTTGTGATTCTCCTGTTTCAACTTCCGAGAGTGCTGGGATGTAGGATGAACCATCATGTGTGGCTTCATCTCAGGCATCTTAGCTTCTACACCCCCTTGACTAATAGATGCTTCTACATTATGCTAGCACTCATTTCACTTCTAAAATCTGTGTCCATTTATTCTTTCCCACCCTCATAACTGAAGTTATCCTGGCCCTTCTCTGATATTATCTGGGAACACTGATCCTGAAAGTTTGCTGGTTACAGTAAATTCATTTCCTGCAATTATGTTAAGTGGCTTAAACATTTACATTCATGACCTATCTGACACCTTCTTTGAATAGTCTTAGGAATCAGACAGCCTGGTTTGAAAGTCTGGCATTTGTGTGGCATTATACAAGTTATCTAACTTCAGTTTTTGCATCAGCAAAATAGGGAAAACATCTTTTAAGTTTCAAGTTTTACTTTTAAGTTTTACTTGTGAAGCTGTAAAGTGATGGGTGTGGGTTGGGAATGTCAGTTAGTAACACCACCATGGAAAACAGTATTGGTGTCTTTAAAAAATTAAAAATAGAATTGTTGAGGCTAGGTAGATGGCTCAGTGGAATAAGCGCTTCCCTGGCAAGTGCAAGGACCTGAGTTCAATCCCAAGTTCTGCAAACAAACAAACAAACAAAAATAAGGTAGCCTGAAGTAAAAATAGAATTGCCATATGATCCAGCAGTACCACTACTGGATATATGTCCAAAGGAGATGAAATCAGCACATATTGAAGAAATAACTGCATTTATGTGTTCACTAGAGTGCTATTCACAATAGCCAAGTGATGGAAAGCAATTAAGTATCTACCATCTGATAAATGTATAAAGAAAAAGTGGAATATTCCAGAGAATGCATGTGCATATTGCTGTCTTAGAAAATAAAGAAATCCTGTTATTTGTGCCAACATATATAAAGGTTAAGTAAAATAAGTTGGGTGCAGAGAGACAAATATAGCATGATCTCAGTTATACATGGAATCCAAAGAAGATGAACTCAGAGAAGAGAGCAAAAAAGTGGAGATTATCAGGGCTGTTGAGGGTGAATTCTGAGGAGATATTGGTCAAAGAATACAAAATTTCAATTAGATGTAAGGAGAGGAATAAGTTCAACAGACTGATTGTAGAACATAGTGACTATACTTAATATATATCCATCTTGATTGCAAGGAGTTAGCTTTTGAATATTTTCATTTAAAAATGATAAGTACATGAGGTAATGCCTATGTTAATTAGATCAGTGTTGCCTTCTGCATATAGTATTTCAAAACATCCTGTTGCACACACTAATTTATATAATAAAACAAAAGTATCATTGGGAAAAAATGATAGAAGCTTCAAATTATATGAGACACCATGTTGGAGTCTTACACAAATGCCGGTTATATAGTTAATTTTGCATAGTGATAATCATTTGATCAGCCAGCTCATATGACTTGTATTTTCTGTTATATGAGAGATTTCTTTTGTGGATCTATTATTTAATCACATCTGTTGCATCACAAATTCCTTGGCTTTCATTTAAGCCTTTTCTGGTACTCATTCAGTTAGCTGACTCCCCTCTGCTTCACTTTCCCTGCTATTGTCCCTGCCACCTAAAATGTCAGATGGGTAGTCTGTTCACTTATGTCAGTTCTGAGCTTCCAGTATTTCAAGCTCTGGAAATACTTTTTATTTAGGTGTAGTTTTAAAATGGATATGTGGGGCTAGGGCAATAGCTTGGTGGCTTAAGTGCCTGCCTGGCAAGCACAGGACCTGGATTTGATCCCTAGTACCACATGCCATGCCACCCCCAGAACTCGGGGTGCACTGTGCTGTGCTGGCCACTGAAACCAGGTGTGGTGGCTTATAGCTTCAGTCCTAGCACTGGGGAGGCTGAGACAGCAGGATCATTGTGAGTCTGAGCTCTGTAGCAAGACACTGTACCTACTGCATAAATAAGATTTAAAAAATATAAAATAGATCTGTAGTGCAGGTTATCAGTCTTTGTTATTTGGAGTATTGTTGAGTAGCCATCCTTCTTGTGTGGGACAGACTGGTGAGTCTAAAATTTTTTCTTCTTAAATGCCAATAGTGCTTCTGTTATAAGCATTGCTGAGTATCATTAAGCTGTGCCCATTACAGCTTTGTTTCTTTTTAACTCTCTTAGTACTATTCTGCCACTATTTTCTGCTTGTTTCCTTATGCTTTTTATGTATGTCATCAATTGTGTGTCTGTCTGCTTTCTTTAGAATATAAGCGGTTTAATTCAGGGAGAATGTCTTTGGGACACTTTCTTCTTATCCCCTGAGTATAAAACAGATCTACTTTAGATTTAGTGCTCCTCAACATTTGCTGCCTATTAATTTAGAATCTTAAGATTTTTTTTTCTCCAGGAAGGATTCAACTTCTGTTTGATACTAAGAGGCTGATAAGTGATCACAGCAATGTCACTTGGTGTTCTTTCCTCAGGTATTTAGAGTATACACCTTAAACATAAAGAGGGTCTTTATTGTTGGGTGAATCATTTAATATAAACATTGTACTTAAAATGTGAATACAGAATTTCTAGGTTATGAATGTTTGGAAGACAGTAAAAATGTTTAGAAAAATATTTCTCTGGAGGGAGGGATTAAAAATCATTTAAGTAAGTTTCTTTTTTTAAATTAAATTTGTTGAGAAACAAGTAGCAACGAGATAGTTTCAAAACTGATTAGTAGGCAGTTTCAATAATTGATACATTGCATAGTATTAGTGGCTATACATTGTACAAGATGCAGGCAGTTATCCTGTCCAAAAACACTATTAGAACAACTCTTTGTATTCATTAAATTAAGAGATTGTAGCTGGATATTTTGAATATACAGATACAAAATGGCCTTCATTTGTATCCCTTTTTTGTTTAGTTTTGTCAGAGAAGGGTATTCCATTGTCATTTAAATATTGTAGTTGTGTGAATTTGGAAAATATTCCAATATAGCCTAGTAGTCCATAATAGCAGTGGGCTTTCTGTAAGTCTGGCAATGTCAGAAGTTGTTGACTTGAGCCTTTGATAGCTCAGGATATTAATATGGCTTTACTTTTTGTACTTTGATTTTATACTTTTCTGCTGAATTGTTACAGCAAGACCTATATAACAAGAAATGTAACTTTTGTATCTGCTAAGGTCAGTAAAATCCCCTCAGGATTTATCCTGAAACTCTGTACTGCAATTCGTAGATCCTTTGTGAGTATCAGCCACGTGGATGAGTCATGGCCATTGCTTGACCAATTTGCTCTCTGTGAAAGCCTGAGAGAATAATGACATAATCTCTCCTAGTGACTCTCCTTAGGTGCACTCTACATAATTGATCACTTTCCTCTTTGTCCCCATAATCTCCTTGATCAGAAAATCTGGGACACAACTGAGTTATATGATATTACATTACAGGTTTTCCTAGGTCCTGAATCTTTACTGACTTTGAAAGGCTAGGGCCAAAATATTAGCTGTCCTTGCA
Organism: Ctenomys sociabilis; assembly: GCA_004027165.1. Classification (NCBI taxonomy): domain Eukaryota; kingdom Metazoa; phylum Chordata; class Mammalia; order Rodentia; family Ctenomyidae; genus Ctenomys; species Ctenomys sociabilis. The sequence goes on along the minus strand of PVKA01012176.1, from coordinate 18,176 downwards.
GCCATTCTTTTTCTCTCATTTTTGGTCTGCAAACTTAGGTTGTTAATCCTCCAGAAGAGAGAAGCTTATTATTATTATCCTACATGATAGGCAGTTGAGCTTAACATCACTATCTTTCTGAATAGCAGACATCTTAGGTATAACATGAAACAGGTATTTTCCATTAAATATTGAAATGTTAAACTTTAAGTCTCTACAGAATATGAAGAAAAAATAAAAAAATTAAAAAATAGGAATAAAAAATTGCAAATTTTTACACAGAACAGTCTTGGGACATTTTTTCCTTGTTTCTTGTTTTCATTTATTACTCCCTTATTTTATTAAACAAATATTTACTTGAGAGACAGTATGGTGGTAATTGGTATGACATGACAAGCAGTCTGTATTTAGAAGACCAGAATGACATGCATTCAAAGCATGATCCTACTATTACACATTGCTATCTTCAGTGCAGTTGCTTAGTTCACAGATAACAGCATATATGATTAATCAGGGTGAGAATCCTACCACTTAATTGTTAGTTTCAGTTATGAATCTATGAAAGAAATGAAATCCTCCCAGATAACCTGCCTTCTCTCAGTGGATGGTCACTTCTGAGAGTGTTACATTAGTTTTGGGTCATAATACTTTGAAGCTGTTACAGAGAAGATACTTAAAAGAATAGCCAAAATTATAAGAGGAATATAAAACATTTTATTCAGTGTAAGTTATAGGAAATAGACTTGTTTGCCCTGCATAGGACAAACAACTTCATTTCTGTTTTCATTTTTTAGGGGGGGTTTGAAAATTGAACTCAGGACCTGCATTTACCAAGCAAGTGCTGTGTGCTGAGCTATATTCCAGGCTTTGATTCTGTTTTCATTAATTTTAATGGAGCAGTGGGGCAGTTATTTTTATTGTCCATAGGATAATGCATGAAAGAAAAGTAGCTCACGTTAGAGATGGAATTTTAGGTAGTTGAATCGAGAGCTTTTGGACCATTAGGGTAATGAATATAACAAAGCATAAAGAAACATACTATGAAGTTTTTTTCTTTAGCATTTTAGTGTGGTAAGATACTGAGCACCAAGACCTGTCCGAGCTGAGAATCCTAGTCCTATTCCACATGTCTGAGTTTGAAAACACTAGCATATCCTGAAAGTGGTACTAAGATATAATGAGATAATACATACCCAAGAACCTAGGGAATAACATTAGCTCCTTTCCCTTTTCTAGTACACACTTGATAGAACAGACCCTGAAAAAATAGTCTTAGTTACCTGGAGATGTTTCATAAGAGAAGGATAAGAGTCTCTCTTAGATGAATTAGAAATTTACCTGCTGATGTCAAGATTTAGTCCCAAATGGCCCTTTGATAGTTTTCAATGGACTGATTTCAGAGGAGGACTGTTAAATACAGGACTGAATATTTACAGATCTTAGTGGGCATGAGTGTTACTCTCTTTCATAAACTAAATCTATTGACTTTCAGATTTGTTTTTGCTCCATTGCACAGAAAGCTGTACCACAAAGAGTATAACTAGGAAACTTTCGTTGAAGAACAGTATGACAGAAGCAAAATAAATTTTCTAAGTATTTATTGGTCCATTCCTTAAAATATCACATTCTCCAATCTTTGATTCCATTTTCTCCCAGTCTTACTCTATTTAACTTTATGAAGACAGCCAAGATAGATGATATTTTGGGTATTTCACTGTGGGAGCTAAGTCAAAATGATTTAGATGGTTTTTAGTCACTAGACAAGAAAATACTGTAGTGTGATCGGTATACTTGAGGCCTTTTTGAAAATTTTTGGTTTTGTGTACTTTTCTTTTAAATGTAGTAGGTTCTCAAAGAATGAAGTGTTCTAGTTAGTTTTTGAAAAGGATTTGATTTTCATTTTTCTGAGGGGTAAACCATGTTTCTCTGTGGATGCATTAGATTCATTGCAAGTCACTTGAATTTCATAGAGTAAATCACCTCACATAAGGGCTGATAATTCCATAACTGTAATTATGAAAATGAAAAACATCAACTCCCATTAGAAAGTTTTGCCTTTCTGTGATTAAAAAGGCAAGATGATGAATACAGACATTAATAAAATGATATATGGAAGCAAGGGAGTAATATAATGAATAGAAAATTTCTAGGCCATAATACCAGAATTTTACTTCTTGTACCATTTGCTCTATGAATCTGAAAGTTATTTTATTGCCTAAACATTTCTTTTGTCATTTGTAAAATGGAATAATGTCGATGGTTATAGCCTTATTATTGAGGATTCAATTTGGCGGCATATGGGAAAGTGCTTCAAAACGTGAAATGTTCCAGAGTCATGAACATGAAGGAAGTCTGAGTATAGTTTCACACTGTTTTATTAAACAAAGAATAGTTATGACTCTAAACCTGATACTGGTACCTTAAACCCATAATTGAGTCTAACAAAGTGATAGAGGCAGAAGACTTGGGGGGGGGTGGGATCTGCATTTGATATATCACCTTGACTTTTCTATGGTTATAACATCTTACTATTTTATATAGATGTTCCTTAATTTTTCATCTGTAACCAAAATTGCTTCTTTGTAGGAGTATAAAGAACAAGTTAGATAGTAGTTAAAAAATGCTCTGTAGAATGTTATCTATATATAAGTCTAACCCTTTTACATTATGCCTTTAATGTTTAGAAGGACAGAAGATTTATCATTAGAATGAAATGAGCAATATTGGTAATCAAGCATTCACAAGGGGTACAGAGAATGATTAATTTTCTATGTTTCTGTTGCCTGTCTGATGTGATGTGTCCATCTAAGGGTGAAGACCAGAACTTTTCCTCTCTTTTCTCCACCCGGGTCTCAAGCTTTCTTTATTCTTCTAACCATCAGTGATTCCAGTGTGTCATGGCTTTGCCTTTAGTTGCTGTTGAGGTTGCACTGGGGCATGTGGGTAGGGGATAAGTTGGGAGCTTCAAGTCTTCAAGTCATGCTCAAGAAAAATGATCTTGTTCCCTTCTCGAGGTGAAACATGAAGCTCTTTCTCTCATTTGTATTTTCTATTACAAATTCTATTTACAGCCTAACTCCAGTAAATTGCAATGTGACCACTCTTTTCCCTATCTTATTCGGGATCTATTTGACAGTAAATAGGGGAGATTGATCTCTAAACCAGCCTTTCCTACTTCTGTAGATCCACTGATAAGTTTTACTGGTTTAACTATAGTTCCTTTAGGGTTCTGAAATAAGGAATTAAGGTCCAGAGAACTCCTTATGTCACTGAAGAACAGATGTGGTTGTGTCATGCCTATTTATAGGTGATAGTTTGAAAGGAATATCATTTTCATCTCCGAGTTCATTGTTTCAGCCATTAGATGGAATTTTCTTCATGAGGGGAAAGTTACTTTGTGGAAATTGGTACATTAGTGTCCCTCTAAGCACATCTGTAGCATCAGTTAGTGGTTCAAGTGGCTTGTGTTCCTGGAAGCTAAGGCTCAGATGCTGTGTATTCACTGTCTGTACCCATGAAGTGTGAGACCAGTGACTGTGGTGACTATGTTCTCTGCACTAAAACCTCCATTTGATCCGATTTAACCCCTGTTTGTTCTTCAAGCCGCCCTTGCCACTTTTACTGAAGATATTTTTCATAGTTAAGGCTGAAGATCACATGGTCTTCACAGGTAAAATATTATTTTATATTGATTTTTTGCTGAGTCTTTCCTTAAGATTGACTTTACCCGCTCAATTTCCAGTCACTGAGCTAGGAAACAAAGTTTCTAAGTATCTCTTGAACCTGTTTTCTCTTGTGACAGTGACTGCGATTTTTCTTCTTGCCTCTTCCTTTAAACCATTGGCAGATTGTGCTCATGCAGGTCAGCTTATGGGTCTCCCAGTCCCACACCAAATATTTTGTAAATATTTGTGCAGTTTCTTACAAAGTGTTTCTAAATATATACTTTCTTATTTAATTTCATACCAAATGATTGAGTAGATATTATCATTGCCCATATTTGACAGCTGAGGAAAAAACTAAGAAAGGTCAAACACTTTCCAATGATTATAAAGTCAGCAAATGGTGGAAGAATTCATAGAAAAATAATTCATTAAAAAATCATCTGCCCTAGAATAAAAAACAAAATTTTCTATATGCTAGCAAAATAAATGCATCAGTATAAAACTGAAATGTGAAACACAGGCACATATATTCAAAATAATTTGTTAATTTTGGAAAAGAGGCCAATACCTAAAAGGAAGAGAAATTTTTGTTTTTATGAAGTAATTAGTGTTTTGTTTTTGTATAAGAAATCAAACTCAGGATCTTGTGCTCATCAGGCTGTGTAATACAACTTAAGCGAAAAAGGCTTGTGACTTTTCACGTACTTACCCATGTCTCTTTATTGAACATGTAGCAGAATCCATTTAGAGTTTCTTATAAATTTTCTAATTTGAGAAGATTTAAAAATATTTTAGAAAAATCCTATGATCTTTCCTCTTCTTTGTCTCTCTTTTTTCTATTTCACTTGGCAAACCCTGAAAGTAGTGGGAAGAATAGATATAGAGAAATGAATGAAAATGGATGAATGAAATGTAAATCAGTTTTAAATTGTGTCTAGAAATAATCTCTAAATTTTCAATGTTGTGATTTAGGAGATTGTTATGTAGAAGAAACTAACAGTAATAACAGCAAAAACATTTTTATGGAAAGTTGTTTTCCTGCTTTTTCTCCAGAGTTCATAATTAAAACAGTAAACATAAGTAAGTTTCTTTGTCATTTTAAAATTATAAATTTATCTTTTAAATATTTATTTTCTAAATTATAATATGGTTTTATATTTATAGAAAACTTGTAAAAATAGTACAAAGTTTCTGTACATTTTATTTACTTCTCTCTAATATTAACATTCTACAAAATCAGATATGATCATGATTGAAACAAGAAATACAGTTAGCTGAGCTCTATGCTTTTTGTTTAGATTTCACTAATAGATTTCAATACTAGTTTTTCCACTAATATTCTCGTTGTTTCACTGTTGTGAAGGTTAGAGTACATGAACAAATGAGGCATGAGCGACTATATGAACATAACACTCAGAATAGTGAGAATGAAGTTAAACATAAGTGAATATTTAAACTGAGTAACTGGAAGATTCTTTTTTTTTTTGGTCGAACTGGGGATTGAACTCAGGCCCTTACACTTGTCAGGGAAGTACTTATTCTACTGAGCCATCTCCTTGGCTCCTCTTTGTTTTTTTTTGAAGATTCTTAATATTTTTATCTAATACTTTGTTATCCCATGGTAATTTATATGTTAAATCTTAACTAGAGTCGCCTCCTCTTCTGTCATTGTTGATGAGAGATCTGTCTCAGTTTCATAGGACAATTATCACTGATCTTCCTTACAAAGCAGTTGTATTAGTTAAAAGTTCTAAATAGAGTTTCTGAATAACCACAAAAAATTCTGCTATGAGTTTCCAGGATTATGACTTACTAAAATAAATGTATTACTTGATTTCTAAAAGTCTACATGTAAGTTTAAATCTACTTCTTCCAATAAATTATGGTAAGATCCTAGGGCATTCCCACTGTTTGCCAAGGTTAGTTACTCACTCACTTTTCCTTAAATGTATATTTACTTAGAATTTTGAATAGTAAGCCTCTGTTGACTTGTACAGCATGGTGGTGTGTGACTGTAGTCGCAGCACTTGTAGGAGGCTGAAGCAGTATAGTCCCGCCTGGGAAACCTAGTGACTTTGCAAGATCTGTGTCAAAAACATAAAAAGGACTTGCATGTAGCTCACTACCATAGGCCCCAAATTCATTGCTCAGTACAAAAAATGAGGGAGGGATGGAGGGAAGAGGGGAGGAACAGAAAGAGAGACAGAGAGAGAGAGAGAGAGAGAGAGTGGGAGAGAGAGAGAGAGAGAGAGAGAGAGAGAGAGAGAGAGAGAGAGAGAGGAAGGAGAGAGAATTTAGCCTAGTGTTTAGGCAGAGGCACATGTGTTGTGTTGTCATAGCAGGAGGGTGCTGATGGAGCTCCAGATGTGGAAGGGATGGTGAGCACCTTGCATCTACACATCTGCCTCTCTGACTGTGTCCTGTTGCACCTTGAAACAGTACTTCACAGCCACAGTGGTTCTCTGTGGGACTTCCTGCTCATTAAATGATAATTTGTTTTCATTTCCTTATTCCTCTGGCATGCTCACAGTTCTTCTATGGCAGGATTTTTCTATTTGTGATAGATATTCATAGTATGGTGTATTTTCAAAAAAAATTGTCAATTCCAAGATTATAAAGATTTATTTTTATGCTCCTTCCATTTTATGGTTTTAGATCTTTGTTGTTCTGGGACTCAAACCCAAGTCTTGCACTTAGTGGCAAAACTGCTTTTCCACCAACCTACATTCCTATCCTTCTTCATATAACTTTGAGTTTCCCAAATATGCTTCTGTTTTTATAATTTCATCCCATTCTGATCTGGGCACATATTTTGTATGAAGTCATTTGTTATAAATATATTTTATTTTGCTTTATAAATAAATAGGATATGCACTGTCCTAGTGAATATCTTCTGTGAACTTGAGAAGCAATACACTTTGTTATTAGATGACTTACTTCTGATATGTTAGATATGATCAGCTTATACTATAATCCAAATCACTTATTTTGATTTAGGTGTTTCATCCCCACTCACATTTTTCCATTTAATTCTCATATTATTTGTTCTTGAATTGTGTTTTTTTCTCCAAATGGTCATATTTTTGTTTGTTCTGTTATTTCCATTGTTAGGAGTACACATGCTTATAATTTCTATATCTTTCTAGTTCCTTAGCCCTTTTTCTCATTACAAAAATATTCTCCTTTTTTTTCTAGGTACTATTTTTGTTTTAAAGTATATTCTAGACAATGCTACATAGGACAAAATTTGATTATACTTACTTTGTAAGAAAGTAAGCATTAAAAATCCATAAATTTAAATTTAAATTTGTCCTTTAATTTTAATACATTAAGTAATCTGAAGTCCCAATGACAGATATGTTTATTGATTTAAGCTGTTACCTTTAATGCTTGGACAATAGCAACAGAGAGTACTAAAATCCTTAATAAACTGCAGAGGTTAATTAATACAGTGATTAACATTATGTGTTGAGAAGTAGAGGGAAACATTTGAGGCACTGTGTAGTCTCACTTACTTGCTTTTTACATTACTTAGTTTGCTTATAAGATGATTAATGTGGCATATGCATGGGCTGCAGAAAAGGAAAACTTAGTTTGCGAAAATGACTCAAAAGCAACTGGAATTAACCAACTGGGATATTAATGGATGAATGTATCAACCAAATGAAATAAGTAATGTGAATGATTTTACATATTTTGTGCAATGAAAGAGGTTTGCAAAATTACAAGTAGTGAAATGTAGAAACTGTATGATATAATGTTGATAGGTAATTTTTATAAAGTACTTTTTCTGTGTCAGGCAGTGTTCCAGTACCTTTATGTATGAGCCAGGGAATGCATTATCAAATAAAACTGACAAGAATTGGAATCAATCATCAACATCAAACTTTTTTTTTTAAATGTGTTTGGTACAGGGTCTCACTATGGAGCTTGGACTCATAGTGATCCTCCTGTTTTTAGCCTCCCAAGTACTGGCATTATAGGCGTTCATGATCATGCCTGGTCTTGGTGGCTGGCTGAGTGTACTTGACAGGGGCCAGCGTGGCATATGATGCTGGGAATTGAACTTCAGTCCCTGCAGTTTCCTAGGCAGGTGCTTAGTCTGCTGGAGGCATCTCACTGCCCTAAACTTTATTTATAATTTCAAAGATGCAAGCAATCAAAAGACAGAGGTGAAACAGCAAGGTCTTGGATATCAAGAGTGGCTCCCAGATTCTTTCTTAGTACAACAGACAAGACTCTTAAGTTCACAGCAATAGATAAAATCCTTAATAAACTGCAGGGGTTAATTAATACACTGATTAACATTATAGGCTATGAAACATGTCTATTTTATACTTAGATTAGTGCATAGCTGATGCTCTATGCCTTGTGTCCCATGGCTTATAATTTATAGATGTTAGGTTTGTTCATTGCCATAATCTTAAAACAAGAGGTATTCTGCTAAAATCCTTTTATAGATATCTTTTATTTTTTATTTTTGTTTTTTTTTCTGAGGGTTAAACTCAGGACCATGTGTTTTCCAGGCAGTTGCCTATGCCACTAACCTATCTCTCCAGCCCTGCTGTCTTTTTTAAAAAATAAAAAACTTTAACGTATTGGCCAGCTATCTGAATAACTACAAGGAGATTATACCAACTTTCTTGCCTTGTTTCTTTTTTTGCCCTGTGGTAGACTTTCACTCAGCAAGATAAAAACACTTATTTTTTAAGTTCTTTCCTTATTAGAAAATTAGCTTATTTCAATTCTTTATTCATCTTTTTTAGTATAAATAAGGTAAAAATATAATAAGGGACTTAATAAGTGTTTTTAAAAATCTCACATTTTATTGGGTTTGATTTAGTTTGCGTGGTGGAGTTTGAGGAGAGAAATATAGTAATGAACAGTAAATGTAGAGCTCTATTTATTTATTTATTGGCTGGCTCAGCCCACCCTGAGGGCAGGGCTGATATGGCATGTGGTGCCATGGATCAAACCGCAGTCCCCTGTGCCTGCCTAAGTTTGCCTAAGCAGGCACTTTAGACTGATTGCTAAGCTATCTTGCCAGCCCCAAAGATCTTTTTAAAAAAATGCTATTTAGGTACTTTATTTATACTGCTTATACAAAAATAAGATTTTTGAATGGTAATCATTTTAGTTTATGGGGATTCTCTTTTTATGTTGTGACATAGCAAGCAACCTGGTCTGAAAGTAGACATATTTAGGTTATATTTGTTTCCAGATGACTTTCTTACATTTGATGTTTTATATAATTAATTTTATTTTATTTTGAAGAGAAAAACAGAAGCAAAAACAAGTAGAAAAAAACCTAGCTCTTATCAACAGATACCATCAACAATGATTTGTTTTATTTGTGTATATAGATGTGTGTGTGTTTGTATACTTCATATGCAATTCTTTTATTTATTTATTTTTAATTTTATTTTTTTATTTTATTGAAGTACAAATGTTAATCAGACAGTTTCAAGACACCTTAACCACACAGATTCGATAAATTAATATATTGCAAACTGTTTTCATAACGTCTTGGTATTGTACAACAATTCTTTTATTTAGACTACTTTAGAAATCCTATAATGACTTCAATTTTCAATGTTCTTTTTGTCAACCTAACCCTCAAATCAGGATGGAGATCCAGTTCGCCCGGGAGTGGCCATGACCGACCTTGCCACTGGCCTGTATGCGTATGGAGCTATTATGGCTGGACTAATGCAGAGATATAAAACTGGAAAAGGCCTGTTCATTGATTGTAATCTACTGTCTTCTCAGGTACCAATCTAAATACCTTTTTATACAATGTTGTCCAAACCTATATATGGACTATACTTTTTCAGATTAAATCCTTTGGTCGCTTGTGTTAAAACTCAATAAGAAACAAAACAACAACAACAAAATAAACAGTATTTGTTTTCATGTTAAAATAGATGAACCATGAAGATTTTGCTACATAGATGATATTGTTTAACTAGAATTTTAAAGATGTCTTAAATTACAAGAATTGTTTCACTAATACTATGAGATAATACACTTGTTCTTATTTTATTAGGACAAGAGCTTTGTAAGATTTTTTTGTCTTTTTTTAGACAGTTGCACTATGCAGTTCAGGCTGGTCTTAAACTCACTCTGTAGGCCAGGCTGGCTTGAACTTGCAGCAGTATCTCTGCCTCAGCTTCCTGGGTGCTGATTACAGGTGTACGCCACCACAGGTAGCTTTGTAACTTCTTTTGATCAGAGTTTGTGCCCCTTTCATGTGCCATGGATCCCCTTCATAGTGTAGTACCTTAGAATCATGTTTTAAAATGCACAAAATCGGGTAGGATTATAGGGAAGCAAGTTGCTATAAAATATATAACTATTCTAATATAAAATAATTTATGCATTATAATAGTATGTTATGATTTTTACTGACATTAAACCACAAGATATATCAGTGGGTCTAATACTATTATAATTTTGAGGTAACATTAAGCATAAACGATAATTCAAGAAACTTGGAGTAATGAAAGCTGTGTAAAACAAATATATATATATATATATATATATATATATATATATATATATTATTTATTGGTAATCAAGTCATAGGTACTAGGGCTGGAGAGATAGCTCAGTGGTGTAAGCACCTGCCTGGCATTTGCAAGGACCTGGGTTTGATCCCTGGTACTGCATGCCATGCTGGCCAAGCTGTGTAACAAGACCCTGTACGGGGCTGGGAAGATGGCTCAGTGGAATAAGTGCTTCCCTGGTAAGCACAAGGGGCTGAGTTCAATCCCCAGTTCCACAAAAAAAAAAAAAAAAAAAAAAAAAAAAAA
>PVKA01012175.1:0-58603 GCA_004027165.1 Ctenomys sociabilis | reverse complement strand
AAGCCCAGACTTTGATGTAAGGGCAGGAGAGGCATCCTGGTGAGCAGGCAGGGCCTGGCAAGAAGACAGGGGCAGGAGACAGGAAAGGGTCAGGAGCGAGGGTCCTGATGTAGGCAGAGATGGCAGAGAGCCTGAGCACCTGTGGACACACCTGTGAGACAGTTCCCATCCATCACGAAGTGTGTGCACTCTGTAGATAATAATTTATATGCATTTTGGCTCTCCGTGGACCACTGAATGTTGTTCAGTTTTACTCGTTCTCAGTGTCCTCGGGCAGCCTACTAAGTTACATGTGACCCTGTTTTAATCTTGCAAATGGCTGCAGTGGGCGCCATATGAATGGCTGGGGACTGCACCACGGACAATCCTCACTGCTGCGAGGGGAAGCTGCATTAATCTTCTTACGTTTTTGTATTTTAATGAGGATAAAAGTGATAAAGAAAATCATTAGCAATGATACAGAATTTCACTAAACAATATGACAGCAATTGAACAACAGTTGTTGTGTTGTATACAGTTGTATTCAAATTAGATGTTCAGATTACCAGATATAAGCACGCAAAGTTGGCTGATAAAATTAAAGCGAAGAAAAAAGGAAGTTAAACATTAACCGTTGTTTTCAATGAACCAGCAGGAGTCAGCAGTGTAATTCTTCCAGCTATACTGTGCACATGCATATATATTTTCCCTTCCTTCTTTCTCTCCTCCTTTCTTTCATCCCAGTTGCTCTTTCATTTTGTGCAGTTTCTCTCCCCTTCACAGCACCTAGTGTACCTTTCAGATTTGCTTTAGTCTTTCAGGTTCTCCTACTAGTGAGACAATACAATGTTTGCACAGGCAGATTTGATGTATTTCACTTATGAGTACATTCTCTAGTTGAATCACACTGATGCTAAACCAGTGGCATTAGTATGATTAACCATATGTTTGCTTATTAAGAATTCTAGAGCAGGGGATATAGCTTGGTGGAACAAGCAGTTGCCTGGCAAGCCCCAGTACCACAAAAGGGGGAAAAATACAAAGGCTAATTGCTTTAAAAAGCAGTCAAGCTCAGAATATTGTGGTTCAATCTCTAGATCCTCATGCCTTACCAGACCTTAAGGCACATAGAACCAGCCACAAAGAAAAAAAAAAAAAGAAAAGAAAACCCTTCTGAAGGAATCTGTACAGAGGCTGGGGAGACAGCTCAGTAGCATAAGCGCTTGCCTGGCAAACACAAGTCCTGAGTTCAATCCCCTGTACTCCCCTCCCCCACCCTAGAAAAAGCATTTTGCCAGGAAGATAGCTCAGTGGCTTGAGCACCTGCCTGGCAAGTGCAAGGTCCTGAGTTTCATTCCCAGTACCGCAAAAAGGAAGAAGAAAAGAGATCTGTACAGCCAGAGGTCATGTTTGTACTCTTTTTACAAGAACTAAGCAGATTTGAGTTTTAAGACTCTCATGGACACTTGTGCTTGTTCAAAAGATCAGCTCTGAAAAAAGTTCCCTCCACTGGGTGATCCTAAAGGTCAGAGTTGCAATAATGGTGTTTCAGTAGTGTGAGATCCTCTCTCAGTGTTAGTGACAGCTCGACCTGAAGCTTATGTGGGCCTGGAAGTCCCTCCCTCTGCGCTGTCTGAGCATCCACTCCTGAAAGGTCCCTTTCTAGTCTGGGGATCAGACTGAATGACTATTAGCTCATGACTGTGAATAAGGGTCATCGCACACAGAGGGAAGCACTCTTGTACATAGATCCGTCTCACGGTGGACACTGAATCTTCAGCAGCATCCCTTCAGAAATAATCCTATGAGCCAGACATGATAGTTTTCTTTTCTAAGGAAACTTAAGTCTCTGCTGGTAGAGCTGGGCCACTGCATGATGACATTTTGTGTACTTCAGAGATGACCTATCTTTTTGCTTTGTTCTGGAATCACAAAATGAAGGGCTGTTCCCCAAGGCAGGATTGAGCTAACCCTGGACGAACTGGTTAGGATTCTGAGGGAAACACTATTGCCATAGAGACCACTGGCTTGCATAGGTGGGAGTGTCCAGTGGAAGGACGTGGGACATCCCAAGGGGAAGAAATCCTGAAGGTGTGGCACATTCGTGGACGCCTGTGCTCTGGTGGATCGTGGTTTCATGGTGACCCCTCTCTTTACAGGCAGCAGGGGAAGGTGGCTGCCTTTTTTTTTTTTTTTTTTTTTCACGTTATTAGGAAAAGGAAAAATTTGAATGGAAGAAGTGAAGATGGTAGGGGATTGATAAGAATAGAATTTCCACACAGAAATGAGCCTCAAAGGATTTAATGGGCACCTACTATCTGCATCTTCACCTTCACTTGAGGCATTTTGAAAGCATCCTTTAAAAACACAACAAAAAAAACAGCAAAACTCTCCTGTCAGAAAGCTGTGTAGTGTTCATAGGGAATTTTTAGAAAAGGTTTTTTAGAATTTATGTTTATGCTTAGACTTTACAAGTTTATGATCTTAGTTACTAAAATATCATGCAAGATCTAATTTATATGATGAAAAGACTCACTACTACTCTTCGTTAAAATGTGTTAGACACATCAGAATATGAAATACAAATCAGCGTAGCACATGGGTTTTAAGAAATTATCACTTTATGTGAATAGGAATTTTCTTTCTTTATTCTTTATAATGGTCATTGCTGATATATGAGACTGTTTTAACTCTTGTCTATATGTATTCAGACTTCTTAAAGGAACTTTTAATGCTAGTAATTTTCTAATGAAATATTGACAAATGGCTAATCATAAAAATAAGAAATCAGCATTTTACAAATAAACAAAATTAAAAATAAAAATAAATGAAAGAAAAAAAAAAAGAATAAGCACACACCTGGCAAGGGCAGGGTCCTGAGTGCAATCCCTGGTACTGCAAAATAAATAAATAAATAATATTAAAAAAAAAAACAAATAAACAAAATTAAAACAAAAATCCCCAACAGACGGCATTTTGGGGGAGAAGAGGTAATTGATGTGCTTTAGAAAAGGGTCCATAAATTCAAAGGCAAAGCTTTTTCTTTTTTTTGGTGGAACCAGAGATTGAACTCAGGCCTTTGCACTTACCAGGGAAGTGCTTATTCCACTGAACCATCTCCCCAGCCCCTACAAAACTTTTTGTTTAAAAAATAAAGTTTACCAAAAACAAACTGAGTCCAGAGGATGTATTTTGTGATCACACTAAGAGAGCAAATAATTTAAGTTTCTCATTCTGATACTAAGCTGGTAAATAACAGTGCCTCTAGGCAGGTCCATAAGCACAGACGTACATAGAAAGTTAACTCTCTGAAAGCCATAAGTCTGGATTTGGAAAAACATGCTACCAAGTCTTCTGGCACTCACGCACATAATCTGCCATCAGCACATTCCCATGTACACAACTTGGTGTCGTGTCTTAAACACTTGTTTTAAAAATGCTATCAGAACGGGAACAGGTCCTGCATCTGCGTGGCCCACCAGCCTTACAGAACCCTTCTATTCTTTGTGCAGTGTTCGGCCTTAGAACTAGGGCCCCATTCTCAGCTTTCTCGTTTCCCAGGTGATGTGAGTCTCTTGTGCCCATCCCAACCCAACTTTACCAGCAATGCTTCTGGAGTGACCAGGGCATCACTGACCAGCGGAAGTGGCTGGCCCAGTATTCAACACAAGAGCCTCAGAAACCCAAAGGTCTTATTACTTTAACACATTCCAGACCTATCCTACCTTATCTACTTTCTCAATTCAAGTTTTTCATTTTATGTATTTGGTACAGGGTCTCACTGCGCAGCTCGGACTTGTAGTGATCCTCCTGTTTTCAGCCTCCCAAGGGCTGAGATTACACATGTGGGCCACCACACTCAGAATTGGTGACTGGCTCAGTGAGCACGGGGTGGGGGGGGAGTGGTGTGTCATGTGGTTCTCAATTCAACTAAAACTTCATTCATTGTCTGATCTCTGGATTCTAAGTACTATTTGGCAATGACGCTAACAGCCTTGCAGTAACTACATTATTCCTCACTGTGCCTTAAGGTATTCTGGATAATTTTTCTTTTTTCCAGAACTGGGGATTGAACTCAGGCCCTTGCACTTGCCAGGGAAGCGCTTATTCCACTGAGCCATCTGCCCGGGCCCCTGGATAATATTTTTTAAAGAGTAGGCAAGCATCTTGGAAAGCTACAGCAACACTGCTAGGGCTGCCTCCACCTCACTGGAGCAACAAATGCTTTGTCCTCATGCAAAAATTTCATGCTGTGATTTTCACACCTGTGACTTTCGACACAATTATGTACATAAAGATCATAAGCTCTTGTTACACACTGGCTCATTTCTTTTCAAAGTGTCAGGTATTGAAAATTTCTGAGAGCTACAGGTTTCTTTAACACACACAATGTCTCAAATTTCCCAAAGGGTGAACACCTTGAATGGGGAAGAACTTTCCGAACGTAGAATGGTGCTCTAGATAATTCCCCACTGCTATGTCTCTGATATTTTTTTTTATGAAACTATGAAAAGCTCTGATATAATCCTTTCTATAAATCAAGCTCTGGAATGCATATTCCTATTCATGTGATGGTGTCTCCGGAAAAACAAGGAGCTTGTTTGCCTTCACAATTTGCAGTGGCAGGGGGCTAGCTAACCTCCCTCCCCTTACTTCTTGGTTTCTGGATGTTTAGAAGACTGAAGCAGAACTGAGGGCAGTGACATCGTTGAGGGCCAGGCAGAGTCCCAGGCATTCTTATGTGCGTTGATTTTGCTTAAGACTCGCAACAGCCATGCCAGCTCAGGACCTAGGAAGGAAATCAGAATAATGGGGGGGAAAGCATGGTGCGTCTCACTGTGCACCACACCTTTCATTGCCTCTCTGAAGTAGCACATTGGAGTCAATCTCAGAAGGCAGACGGTGTCTACAGATGCATGGCCAAGACATTCCCCATCAGTGTTTCTCCAAAGACAACCTTACACCAAGCCTGGATAAGACATTAGGTACCAATGATTTGCCTGGAGAGAAATACCACATTGTCCTCTTTCAAGTGTCTCTCTTGTCTCCTGATTAAGTCCAGAGAGCAAAGCCTTTGCATCCAACTTTTACCTCAAGTGTCTCTCACAATGTCTATCTTCCCTTTAAAGAGAAGAGCAGGCCTCAGGCATGCACCCCTTACTGCCTCATATGTAACTTCATGGGATTAATTCTTTCAGTTATATTCTGCTTGACAACAAGTGATGTTAATGTTCCTGTGGAGGTGTGGAAATATACCATTAATCTTGCAAATACATATGATTTCTAAAGTGAGGATATTTAGAGCAATATAAGCTCAGAGGCTCTGTGTGCACGCTGGCCAGGAAAGCCTAAAAGTGAAGGTATATGCCTGCTGCTTGGGATGCTGCACACAGAATATGAAATGAAATGCCGGGTTAACTTCTGGGTTATGTTGCCTGGTCCTGCTTAGGAGTAGCTTGTTGCGTCAAATTTCATTTCTAAGATTATTATTTGGAACGCTAATAGTCATTTCCTTTAGAAAAGCAATTGTTAATTTTTCTATCTGTGCCAGAAGCTCCTATTTGGAATATAAAGTAGAATTAGAATGACTGACTGGTATTTCAAATGGATATTGATTTTCAAAATTAATTGATACCTTATACCATTATGCTGTTTATAATTAAGCAGAACTGACCACAAATAGGATAAGAAACCTCCTCCTACATAATTTATAAACTTTAGGTTTTGAGGTAGGAATCTGATTTGCCAAAAGACAGCGAGGAGAATATTATGAAAATGTCTCTGCAGGTCTGTGGCATTTTATTCTATGTCTAGTTTCTGCTCAACATCTTAAGGGAAGCTGGGTGTGGTGGTACATGCCTCTATTCCCAGCCCTCAGGAGGCTGAGGCAAGAGGATTATTATGAGTGTGAGGCCAGCCTGGGCTATAATGTGAGCTCAAGGCCAGCTGGAACTGCATAGTGTGGCCCTGTTTCCAAAGGAAAAAAAAAATCATAGGGGTCCCTACTAGTCAAGAATACAGTGCAGAGGATAACTAGGGTGGCTTTCTGTTGTCGTATACTTTCTAAAGCTCACACAGAAGCTAATAATGTACAAAACATGATGGAGAAGGAAAGGATGGTTACTTGACTTAGAGCGTAGGATAAAAATGAAAGGTACTACAGTTGAAGATTTAGGTTCATTACCTGCAAAGCCACCTCCAAATCCGGCTTATCATTCATTAATTTGCTGGGTTTTTTTTTTCTTTTTAAGACTCCCATATTATATAAATTTTGCATCCCTAGCCCCAGAAAGATGGAAAGCTCTGTTCTGAAATAAGGCAGAAATGGAAAGATGGATAAAGATGCGAAACATGGAGGGCTGGCGAGATAGCTCAGCGGACTAAGCTCCTGCTTAGGCAAGCACAGGGACAGGGGCTCAATCCCTTGCACAATATGGCGCATCGGTCCTTCCCCGAGACATGCTGGCCATCCAGATCGACGATGGTGGTGCACGCCTGTAATCCTAGCCCTGGGAACGCTGAAAACAGCAGGATGAACGAGGTGCATAGTTAAAGCCTGTACCAAATACATAAAAATAAAGCAACTTATTTATTTTAGTTAAGGAAGCATCAGTATCCAAAAGGAAAACTTCTCTAGACATTCTGAATTAAGCCCCAGAACAAACCTGGAGCAGGGTAAAGATTCCAGCTAGAAACAGACCTCTGCAGTCCAGGAGTCGCCTCTAGGTGGCGACACTCCGAGGGTGAGCGAGGATGTCAGAGGCACTTGCAGGGAGCGAGAGGCAGGAGGAGGCAAGGGAGGCTGGTGGCAAGAAACTCCATGTGGACCTTTCTACAAGCGGGCGCCTCACTCAGGTCTTGTTCTGTTGCTTCTTGTAGCAGCTAAGCAAATGGGATGTTGCTTTCAACCGCTAGCAAAACCCTGTACGTCCTCATAAAGTGCCGGCCTGAAGAAGCACCGCGGGCTCAGGTTCTCCCGGAGACAGCTCAGCATAGAAACAGCCTGGGAGAGGGGACTCAGCGACGCGGAGCGTGCCTGCGCAGGCTATGAGAGGAAGGGCAGGGTGAGCTGAGCGTGGGGTAGCACGCCTGTGATGCAGCACCCCGGAGGCCGAGGCAGGAGGGTCGCCGCGAGCATGAGGCCAGCTTGGGCTGCAAAGTGAGCTCAAGGCAGCCTGTACTGCACAGGGAAACCCTGTCACAAAAAGACAAAAAGCAAACAAACAAACAAACAAAAAAAAAAAAAAAAAAAAGAAAAGAAAAGAAAAAGAAAGACGCATACATTTAAAAGACGCAATTTCATTTTGTACAGTATTTACACTGTACCCAGTAAACATATTCTTGCAAACTTTTCCGGTCTGTTGTCTTATTTGAACTCTTCAAACAAACACAACTGAGACCTTCCTTTCAGATCCCTCCACGTCGCTGTCCGCAGCAGCAGCCCGCTGCTTACTAGCAGCCGAGGAAACCCGGAGCAGGCAAGCTCGCCCCCTGCTGCCCACAGCGCCTCACTGCCCCCAGAAAGGAACTGCGACTTGGGTTTAATTCTGATCTCAAAGGTTCCTTAAAGGAGTCTAAGGGGGGGGGGGGGGGTAAGAAAAGAAAAGAACATAAAACAACGCTCAACAAAGAAGTCTCTGTCAGGGAAAAGAACAGAGGACACACTAACACTGCCAGGTTTCTGTCGCTAGTTTTCGGAAAATAATCTGGAAAGGTGGGTTTTCCTCGCTGCAGTCGCCCTTGTGGCTCTCTCTCTCTCTCTCTCTCTCTCTCTCTCTCTCTCTCTCTCTCTCTCTCTCTCTCTCTCTCATCTCTCTCAGCTCAGCACGTGCACACAGGGACCAGAGCCCAGCAGAGCACGGAGGCTGGCGCACCGGGTCTCACGAGGACATCGAACAAGGAGGAAGCTTAGAAAGAAAGCTGCACTCTGTGCAGAAGCTGGTACAGGACTGCGGGCTCTGCAATTGGCTACAGCATGAACAGGCGGATCTGGATAAAGCAGATACACTTTTCTCTATATTCCTTTTATATTTTTCAGCTTTCTGTAAATTTAAAATTGTTTCCAAATAAGTTTGAAAAGAAAGTAAGAACATGGCTTAAATGGGCTCTGTCTCTCTTCTAAGACTTTGGCTAAAATGTTAAGCTTTTATGGGTTTTCATCTGTAAAAAATGAAGTGAAAAACGCCTAGTTTAGTTGTCAGGACAATAAACATTGCAGGACAACAAACAAACAGTGCCATTGTTTGTTTTTCTCTTTTTGAGACCAGGTCTCACTATGCCACACAGACAAGCCTTGAGCTCACTTTGTAGCCCAGGTTGGTCTCCAACTCACAATGATCCTTCTCTCCCAGTTTCTGGAGTGCTGGAATTACAAGCCGGCATCACCACACCAGCCTGACTTTGCTATTTTTATTATCGCTATTGGTTGGAGAAGACTGGCTTCCTTCCGCCTAGGAGATGTGCTATTTTGGCTAGCCAGCTCTGACAAACATTGCCAGTACCAATTCATAATGTGTGGGCCAGCCAAATAACTCAGCAGATTAAAGCAACTGCAAGCAGATTCAGGGGTTGCAGGTTCGATCCCCAGGCCTGCCATGCCAGCCTCACCCCAGGGCACATTGAGATGACATTTGAGATTGGATGTGGTGGTGCATGCCTGTAATCCCAGCGCTTAGGAGGCTGGAAACAAGCGGATCACTTTGAGTCTGATCTAGTAGTGCGATCCTGAACATCCTGTAGACCCTCCTCGCCCCCCGCAAAAAAAATCTTCATGTATTAGCGACCGGTGCAGTCTATAGTCTGACGCACACAATGGAGGCTTATTTATACATCCATCCTGAAGCGACTCTTAGGAAAGCCATGTCTTCTACTCATCTTTCTATGTGAAAGCTTGCTGTTCTGGATTTAGTCACAGGGCCTCTATGAACACAGGGCAGGACTTAGGTAAGTGGGGTTCTCGCATTCCACCACGGGGCTTCCTGCGGGAAGAGGAAAGGGCACCCTCGCTGCCCGCTGGAGTAGGGCTCCTGCAGGCACCTGCCCCCCACCTGCACAGAGACGGGGCAGCGTCCGCCAGGGTGGCAGCAGGCAGCTCTGAACCTCACACTCTTCCTCCTGGGAAGCTCAGACACCGCTGAAGTGGAGGACGGGCTTAGAATTCAGGCGAACCTGAGTTCTAATCCATAAATGTAACGTACTATAATATTGCATCTTTTATACCTCCAATCAAACTAATTTGTTTGAGCTCCATTTCTCATCTACAAAATGGGGATAAACATTGAAATTATTATTACTATTATTGTTGCTATTATTTTACAATTTTAGGGTTAAAGTACTATGAACTTCAAAAATAGATGCCTGGTCCAGGGTAATGCAACTCAGTGATTAAGCATTTGCCCAGCCTTCCAGAGGCCCACCCCCAGAACAACGAAAGCATAGAAGAAAAAGAAAAAAAAGAAAAGAAATCACTAGATATCATATTGCTGTTAGTGTGCAGCCGTTACTGCCATTATAAAGTTTTGCAATCTTGCTAAATTTATTTTCATGTGCTTAATTCAAACCTCACTCTGAGTCAGAGAAAATGGAATTTCATTTGATATTTTTATGAATGTACTTCTGGTTGAGGGCATTTATTCTTAAAAGTAAACCTTAGACATCTCCCCAGCTCCTCTTAGAAACCTTGTAATCCACCTTTTCCATATTACAGATTAAATAAATATCTATTGATAGTGTCACAGTGTGTTGCAGATCCAAACCTGAAACTCAGATTTATTTATCCATTTATTTATTTATTTATTTATTTATTTATTTATTTATTTAATATTTTGGTCATTGTGATGTAGTTTTCATTTATCTCTCATGGCTTCTTAAGATTTTAATTTATTATTGATCTTTTATTACTGATCTTTAAATGTGTCATACACAGTACAATCCAGAAATGCCATCAATTTGTTATATTCTCAAAGCGTTAAGAAACCAAAACCACACAAAACATGAAGATGGACACAAAGTGTATTTTAAACCTGTGTAAACCTATAAAGATGATGGAGTCATCTAAAGATTAATGGTATGAAAGGCCTCAGAACTGGGATTTGAATTTAGCTACACTGTTTGACACTGGCTTCACTGCTTAAATGCTGTGGGATTTAATTTTCTTATTTTAAATATTGAGGATTAAAATCCTGACCTAATAAGGCTACTAGGAAGGTTCGCAGTGAGAGCATGAAAAATTCTTAGCACACACTATTATGGGATGAGTATGAGCTCCCTTCCTTCCTTCTTTTAGACCTAATCATAAGCACACACGGGGCTGGGCAGCTCACGGAGAGGTCGCCCAGTACAGCACTAACGCTTGGAGCCGGTGAAGCCCGCACAGCCGCCAGGAGCCTCGCCAAGCAAGAACAAGCTGTAACTACCCAGGAAGGCCACAAGCAAAACCTCCAATTAGAGATAATCAAATATATGTGTCTGAAATCTTCTCTGATGGTCGAGCCCTGACTTGAAATGACAGGTACATTAAAAAATAACCTTGAAATGCATGCACTTCATCTCAGAGCCTCAGTGTACACTACTGTCATGGACACGACCAGGCCTCCTTGGCCAGAGCTTTGAGAAGAAGCTCTCATCCCACAGCACAGCAAGCAAAATGTAAAGCTGACAATGTGAAGATAGAGTGGTTTAACAAGTTTATCATGCCTTGTGTCCGGTGAAAAGTCTGAGGATCTAGTTTGCCACCATTTTAAGAACAGCAGTCTAGTGAAAACTTACAAAGCCTTGAGTACTCTTAATTATTCAACCCAGTAATTACAGGACATGCAAATATCAACTTTCTTGCACTTCATATTGGGATTCCTTCTAATGTGAGTTGTGGGCCCCTATTCCCCACAGCTAGAGAAGACTTGCTAAGTGGCTGTTCACACCAACAATTCAAACCGGAGCAATAATTTTAAAACAAAGTGAAAGATTGAATGTAATGCCTCTGAAAATAAAACTTGAGAAAGGAATGAAAGCCCACCTAGGAATACTCCAGCATCAGCAACTGAGAGGCAGCTGAGGTTCAAAGCAAAAGCCTGGAAGGGTTTAAGCTATGGCCCCATAAATTTCCCACCTTGACTCAGCCACTCTTCTTTTGTGGCACTTGCCACGGTTTTCCCCAGCTGTCTGTCCTCTTTCCTGCCATCATGTTCCTTCCCTGAGAAAGTAAACTATAATAACACAGGCAGTGTGTGCTCTGAGATGGAGGTGGGGGGGGAGAAAGAGAAAGAGAAAGAGAGAGGGAGAGAGAGAGAGAGAGATCTGATGCAGACAATGGCTGTGAGACTCATGGGCACAGGTACTCCTTGCATTCGAATGAATCTCAGGATCTCAGCTCTTGAAACCAACCTCAGCAAATTATCAGATGTGAGGGAGACTCAAAGGCTACAGTCACACAATGTGCCACTACCTCACTACCTGGTTTGTCCTGACCTAAAAGACTGGTGCTGGGGATTGTGGGGGCGGGATATGGTAGAGTTGGAGGGAATCCTAGGGTGGGTGACCTCTCCAGGGGGCTTATAAAATCTCTGTTTCCTCATATTTGCATTAGGAACTATATAAAACATAGAGTGGAATGTGGTAATCGGGCTGCTTCTAGGGACCCCTGTTTGGGGGGTTGTCTCATCTTCTGTTTTGTTGGGGTGCTAAAACTGAAAGATTATTTATTTATTTATTTTTGGTGGAAACAGGGATTGAACTCAGGCCCTTGTGCTTGCCAGGGAAGTGCTTATTCTAATGAGCCATCTCCTCGGCCCCCAACCTGAAAAAAAATTTTTTTTTTTTTTCTTTTGGTGGAACCGGGGATTGAACTCAGGCCCTTGCACTTGCCATGAAGTGCTTATTCCACTGAGCCATCTCCCCGGCCCCCCAACCTGAAAAATTTAAACAAAACTTTTCAAACCATTTGAGATGAAAAGCAGCCTAAAAATCAAATTCTCAATTGGTTGTGGACTAACTTGTATAGAATTCTGTGACACTACTGTATTGATGAGAAATCCTTCTCTAGTTTCTCTGTAGAAGGAGCTAGAAAAGCATGAACTTCAGGGATCCTTTTTCTTAGGAGACTGCAACTTACTACGAAAATGTCCATGCTGGGTGTGTGCCCTATACACTTGCATAACACTTTGTCTCCCCTACCCCGCTCAAGTACCCTCATTCATCTTCTGTGCATTTATTCATATTCTATGTTTTGATTGACATATATTTGCCTATATTTATTACGAGTTGTAGTAGTTCGTCTGATGTACGCACCTAGTGGTGCCCAACTCAGATTGATCAGCATGTCCTGCACTTTACCTGCTTGCCTATGGTGTGTGCATTCAAAATCTCCTATTCTGAGATAAACATGCATTCGAGTTAGTCACATTCGCCATGCTAGGGCATGGGACCATGGGGTCTCTTCCTCCCAACAGCTGCACTGTGCCCAGTGACTGCCTCCCCCCCCCCCGCTACCCTCTTCTTCTCTGGCCTCTAGTTATACTGCTCTGTTCTTAGCATGCATGGAGCATCCTTTCAGGGTTGCACACATAACTGAGTCAAGGTGGCCTTCAGTTTCTGTTTGTTTGTGCTGATCTTATTCGCTTAACATAATCTCATAGGTGGCTCCACTTTGTTGCAAATGATAGAATTTTCAATGCAGAATAGTATTCCACTGTGTAGACACCATAAATTTTCTTGATCCGTTCATTCATTCATTGATAGTTATTTAAGTTGATCTCACATTCTGGCTATACGAATAGTAGCGCAGTATACATGATACTCTGTGCCTCTATTAGACATGATGATTTCATTTTTTAAATTTTTTGAATATGTGTCCAGTGATGGAATAAATAAATCACCAGTTATTTTTATTTATAACTTTGTGAGAAATTTGTACACTATTTCTCATGACTATATTAATTTACACTTCCACCAATAGTATGTTCTTTTTCTTTTCCCAAATCCTGCCAGCATTTGTTAATTCTTGTCTTTTTGAAAATGGCCACTCTAAAGCAAGGATGGATTGACATATGCAAATATATAAATATAATACACCATAGCAGCAGAACCAGACAAAAAACACATGGCCAGCGGGGAGTTGGCTCAGCAGAATCAGCACTTGCCTGGCAAGTGCAAGGGCCTGAGTTCAATCTCTGGCTCTGAAAAACAAACAAACAAACAAACAAACAGACAAAAAAAAAAAAAAAAAGAAAAGCACATGCCCACCTCAAAAGAGGCAGAAAAAGCTTTTGACAAAGTCTAATACTCATTCATGATAAAAATCCTACGGAAAATTATAATAGTTGGTCTTTACCTCAAGCTGATAAAAGCTGTCTATGAGAGATCCACAGCCAACATCATGGACACAAACAACAAACTCACTGAGAAATAAACCACACCCTTCGCAACAGCATAAAAAGGAAAAAGAAAAAGAAATACTTAGGACTCAATCTAACAAAGAAAAAAAAATTTATTCAGTGGAAATTATAATATTCCAAAGAAAGAATCAAAGTGGGCTTCAGAAAATAGAAAGATATTCCTTGTTCATGGATTAGAAGCACCAATATTGTGAAAATTGCTACACAATCAAAACCCTTATACAGATTTAATGCAGTCCCAATCAAAATACCATTAGTATATCTCACAAATCTAGAGAAAACATCTAAACAATTCATTTAGAGCCAGAAAAGACCTTGATTTGCAAAGTCAATCCTGGGCAGCAAAGGAAAGGCAAGAGGCACCATAATCCCTGACTTGAAATTATATTGCTAAGCTACTGTGATAAAATCAATTTGCTATTAGGAAAAAAATTAGACCTGAAGATCAATGGAACAGCTTATAAAATGAAGACACAATTAGCCACGTTGTCTTTGACAAAGGAGCTAAACACATTCATTGCAAGCAATATAGACTCTGTAAAAAAATAGTGCTGAGAAAACTGGCTTCCCACATGCCAACGCTAAAATTTGACCCATGTCAATCACCATGCACTGAAGTCAAGATGGATTGAAGATCTAAACACTAAAACAGAAACATTAATTCTACTGGAAGTATAATTAGATTTCTTGAAGAAATAAGTATAGGCAGAGGGTTCATGAATATAAACCAAAGTTCACTGGAAGTACTTCAAAAAGTCAACAACTGGGACCTCATTCTATTGAGAAGTTTATGCACATCACAAGGAATTACTCACAGAGTGAAAAGAAAACCCATAATATGGGTAAAACTCTTAGTCAACAGTCCCTTAGACAAAGGACTTCTGTTTAGAATATATAAAGAATTAAAAAATAACAATCAGACTCCCAAAATTCAAAGACTCAATCAAAAAACAGGTATCTGAGGTGAACATACACTTCGCAGATGAAGAAATACAAATGGCAAGTAAATATATGAAAATCTGTTGCCCAGCACTGGTCACTCAAGAAATTCAAATTGAGCACTGAGCTACTATAATAGGCAACATAGGAAAGTTGACGTAACAGTGCTTGCTGTTGAAGTATTGTTTCTAGGTTTCTCCTCCAAATTCCACAATCTTTATGTAGATCAAAGCTATGAGAGTCTGTATTCTTATTTTTTTTTTTTTTTGAGAGTCTGTATTCTTAGAGAAGAGAAAGATTAAAAACAGAAGAAAAGGGAAAGAAAAGGGAAGGAAATGGGAGGGCAGGAAAGGTGAGTGGAGGGGAGGGGAAGGAGCAGGGGAGGAGGGAAGGAGGAGGGAAGGAGGGGGAGGGGAGAGAAGGGGAGGGGAAGGAGGGAGGAGGAAAGGGAAGTGAAGGAGGAGGGGAGGGGAGGGGAGGGGAGGGGAAAGGAGGAGAGCGAAGGAGAGGGAAGGGGAGGGAAGGGAAGCCTGGACTCAACTGCCTGCTTCCCTTTACTCCCTGCCCATGTTAAAACGGACACTCTTCTTTGCCTGTGTGAGAAATTCTGAGGACTAGCAAGACTGTACATCTGCCTTCATCATGGAGTACTTGGGGTTTTCCAGGATCCACAGGAATTGCAGAAACATCTGTCTGGAGCCTGACTCTCAGAGAATGCAAGAAGGTATTACAGGAAAGACAGGCAACTCAAAATGTGAGGTTTGAGGAAGATGAGACAGCATGAAAAATCCTGTGATGTCCAGAACCTTTGACATCTGAAGTAGGTTGCTCTGCAAAGAAGCAAGTGACAGTAAGGGGGCCCAAAGAAGACTGCGTGTAGCTTGGCTTCTGTCTGGCTGTGGGAAGGCTCTTGTACCACTTGGTTCTTCACAGATGGTGTCCTATTATTTGTGCTCATGTAAATGATCTTCAGTCAGAACATGGATTTCAGGAAAATAGGCAGTAATATTTTAAGAATTCCTAGACCTTGATTAATTAATTAATATATTTATATAAAGAACAAACATAACTCTAAGTTTTATAGATCTTGCCAGACAAATTATGAGACGAAAGAATGAAGGTAAATAAAAGTGATAAATAAAAAATTAAGGCAAGTCTGTGATAAGATGAATTTCAGTTTATCTTCTCAACTTTCACGGATACAGAGAAAAATATCTTTCCTAAGGAATCAATGGTTCTCTTGCAGGGATCACAATGTGAAATTATCCACTAGTCTACTTAACCAATTTCTTTCAATGCCCAAGTGTACAGATCGAGTACTAAAAAGGACAGTGTTATCCTTTTGAAAAAAATTGAGGTGAAATTCACAGACAATCCTAATATTGTCTACCTGAATCATTTCCGGGAAAAAAGAGGAAGAAAATGCTGGCCTGCAATGGTCTCCATGGCGGAGGATATTTTAGAGGAAAAAGGAAATTATTAAACCCACCACTGAATCTAATGATGATCGGTCTGCTTTCTCCTCAGTTCTTGCTGAGTCTAAGGTAGGAATACTCATGGAGGCAGGAAAATCCTGTAAGGAAGGAAAAATGCAGCTTCTCAGGCTGTCCCTGGTAGACTGTGTTGTCCATTAATGAATGCACTTTTAAAGATCTTATATGGCTCCAGGACCCAGACTTAAGAATTCATAGAACTGCCAGGCTAAAACTTTTCTTGCTCTTGAAACTCGTTCCCTATAATAGGTATGAGAAGTACCTAGAACAGAGGCCCACCTCAAAGAATAAGCTGGCAAAGGCAAAGCTTTGGGTCGATCTCATACATCTCTCTCTGCAGCCAAGCATTCAGGTAGAAGAAATTAAAATCAGCAATGAAAAGTTTCAAGGATTTTTAAATAATCTATGAGAGTAGATATTTAGTTCTGACATTTATTGAGGGCAAGTTCTGTGATTCCAAGGATGCTAAATTGTCTTCTGAAAAATGGAAAAACAGATGTGGAGGAAGAGATATTTTTGAGGGCTGGGAGCATAAACTGTTGAAATTTTTATAAAGCAGCTACTCCTCAATTAGCAGCTCACAGGTAAGATGCTGGTTCATATCTGCTGCATACTTCAAACAAATTCAAAGGAGAGATTTGCCATCTAGCTCAAAATTCTCCTCTGATAGCTTGCCTATCCAGGCTGAATAATATGTATCTCAAAGAGAGTTTCCAGGAGACATTTTCCCAAGTGTTTCCTTGTAACAGTTTTTATTCCCACTGAAGAGAAGAGAACTTGTTCAGAGCTCATATTGTACTAAATCAACCCATGGGCATGTTTTGATCCACTGTTACATCAAAGGGGTCCTGACTTGTCTGCAAATGAGAACCATCAAGCTATCTGCTCAAGTTAGAGATTAAACTCGCTGCAGGAGACTGTACCTCTGTTTCCTGAGCTGCATCTCTGGGAACAGAGTACCACATTTATGCCTCCTGTTGCTTTAGTTCTTTAAGTACCTATTCAATACTCCTTTGCCTCCTTTAGGAAGGAGATGAGTTAAGTAGTTTCAAAAATGTCCAGTCTAATCTTTAAAATGCTTTAGGAACTAAGACGGGTCAGGCTCCTCCCAGCTCCTGTGCCACAGCCCTGGGGATTTGCCTGCACGTCTCACCAGCTAGCAACAGGAGCAAGAGGGCTCTGCGCTGCTCTCCAGACTGACAAACAAGCACACGGCACACTGCTTCTGAATCAGTTTTATCTGTAGTACTAATTACTAGGATCATTTCAGGCATTTCTAGGAAAAATTCATGTGTGTGACTGGTAGAGCCTGAAATAAAGCTTTAACTATAGAGAAACACCTGAGAACTGCCAGCTGAGACTTACGAAGGCCAGGCAGAGTTCATCTCAGCTCACTTATTTTGTCTTCTCTGGTGGGACAGCAGAAAAGTCATTGTGACTCAGTGGAATCAAAACACGGATTATGGCAGTTCTTCTCCTTCCCTCCTCAGCCTTTTTCCTTCATTCCCTCCTCTCCATCCTGCTTCTCCTTTCTTTTCCTGCTCCTCTTCCCCAGTTGCTCCATTTCTTCTTTTCCTATTTTCTTATCATCATCATCACCATCATCATCATCATATGATGAGAAAAGGAATCCATATAAAAATATGTATTTTCAGCCTCCAATGGGCCAGGCTCTAGCCACCCTGCAATGAGGATTTTGAGCAGTCCGATGTTCCCGCTTATGAGAGCTAGATTCCTATACAAAAACAAGTAGTAACTACTCAAAACATAGATGTGATTCTGAAGTGTATCAGGTGCAACTGCATCGCTGCAAAGTTTGGCAAAGAACACCATAATCAGAAGGATGGCAAGTACAAAATCACCAAAGCAGCACACCTGCAGCAGGGAGAGCCATCGCCACCAGTGAAACACTACCATTGTAGAGCCTAACAATTTCCTAAGTGAATCAAGAGAGATATTTCTTGGCGTGGCCTCCCACCTGCATCAGGCCCAAGAAGGAGGGCCCCAGAAGCTGATTTTTAGAACAAACCATATAGGAATGAGAAATCCTGACTTCCTGTCCACCTGCATAGTTTGCAAACTCAAAGTGCAGGTTGACTCAAGGTTGTAAAGGTGACGGATGCTCACAACATTCTGATCTCCCTGACAGACTCCATGAGGTCTTCCTTGAAATGCCATCAAGATTTCCCTGAGAAGATCGGTTGATGGATTATTCTGTCCAGGCTGCCTTAGGTAAGATGGCCCAATGTTCTGACCTGACAGCTACTGCTGCCAACCATTCTTGTCCATTGAGTAAGCAGAAGACAGCCTCTTGCTCCATTCACATAGCATTACACATTCTTCCTAATCTCGATGACTGACCTTGTACGATTCAGAACCAACTCCCAAGGACTCAGAGAGGAATTTATTTCAGAAGGAAAGAAGCTAGTTAGCCCTTGAAATATAGACTTTATTGTCTTTGGGGCACATTTTTACTTCCATATTTTGTTTTATTTGATTACTTTTGTCCATTTCTGTATGAAACCAGGATTCCTTATGGAAGTTACCCACAAAGTTGATAAATAGCTCTTTCCTTTTTACAATGTTTACTCTACCTTTTGGATCTTATTAATCTTTCAGGTTCTTACACTTGAGAGCAATGTGATGTTTGCACATGGAGTTCTGATTCATTTCACTATGAGTATGGTCTCTAGTTATATCCATTTACCTATAAGACCCTTGAGTTTATCTTTCCTTATAGCTGATAAGTACTGCAATATATAAAAGTGCCACTTCTTAAATGCATTCCTTGGAAATGAAACACACACACACACACACACACACGCATGCACGCACACACACACATCTACACACATACACAAGATAATTAAGAGAATTATACTACTGATTTCTATTAGTTCACTCAAAGGAACAGTTAGTGTTTATGGTGTTTGATCAATTTCACACACCTATATCTAGGCATCTGAGCAACTACCTGGAAGACAACAATATGCAATATAATAACCTTGTTAATTTTCTAACATCTTGTTTTGAAATTCTGTATTCTTTGTTTTTCCCCTGTATCTTTAAAAAATAAGAGGATAAGTAGATAGAGATTTAACCATGTGGTTAATAAGAAGCACCCAGCCCCTAAGAAAAAGTGTAGTATCCCTCTGAAAATTAAAGGACAGACACTGTCCGTTATCATGTTTCCTTCTTTATTTTCTAGGCTTAGGGGAACCACAAAATCTGCCCCTGCCCCCTCAGGTAAGCCTGTCACACTCAGCTACAACACTTCCCAGACCTGCATTCTAAGTCTTTCTACTAGGTCAATGTTCTCTTTCACTGCATTTGCAGTGTTCTTTTCAGTTGCTTCAAAATATTTTAGAATGTCGGTCTAATAACTGCAAACCTGAAGAGGTTGGAGGTCCAACAAATAACTGGATGTTTTTGCCAACTGTCATTTGCGGTTGATCTTGTTTTAGTGATTCCATAATATCAAATCCTGCTCTTTGTAATTTCACATTTGGAAGTTCTTAGAGATCTGGATTTTAAACGTGTATACCTGGGAGGCATTGTTATTTGCTTTCATCAGGTACCTGACAACTCACTACCCAGAAAGCCCTGAAAATAAATTCTAGATAAACTTTATTTATGTGTGAATACAGTTTCTATTCATGAAACTGAATAGCTATTGGCTTGTGGATAGAAATTCTTGAAGAAAGGGAATGTTTTCTTTCATGCTCTTTAAAGGCTAGAATAGCAAATACTCCCAGTTTAACTCAGAACAGGGAAGTTTTGTTTACTTAGATTATGCCCTACTGCTATAATCATGTAGGAATCAGTACAAATAGTGAGGTCTCTCTTCCAACGGGTCATGTTTCTTGGTCTCCAGGCTTGGTATCTTACTCTGTGTACCTCTGCCCCATTTTGAATGTGCACTGTGGGTCGCTCATGGTATCTTGTCTCTTCTGGCACCATAGACCTTCCTTTCCACTTCTGTGAGTTGATGCATGCATTTGAAAAAAAGCTTAGCAATTTTACCCAGTGTACAGTAGGTAGAAGGAAGAGAATGGAGGCAGGAACTGAGAGAATGTTGACTGCAGGACAGGAGGAAGGAAATAGGAAGATTATGGACTCCTTCCTGTGTTTCCATAATGAAGAAGTCAATCATGAATTTCTCAATTTTGACTTTTTTTTGGCAGGACTGGGGATTGAACCCAGGCCCTTGTGCTTGCCTGGGAAGTGCTTATTCTACTCAGCTATTTCCTCTGCCCTAGTTTTGACTTTCATTACTCAGACTTAATTCAGTATGAACTAAGACAGGGAGCCTTACCTTCACAACTCCATTTTCCCGACATCTTTCTAAAGAGATCACTGGCCAATTAATCTCATCTTTGCTATATGCTCACATGTCAACATTACATCACATGTTTATGTTATTCATCCTTAGTAGATATTAATGAAAGGAAATGCCTTGTGGCTGATGTTTTAACCTATCACAGAGTGTATGAATTCCTATAGTGAAAGTTCTAGTTGATCAATCTATACCATTCATTGGAAACTTAGGTTCAGAACAAACATAGTTTCTAATCTTTAACCATCAATCTCAGTTCTAACCCTAAACCTCAAGACCTATGGAGTAACACTTTAGAGCTGTAGGAAAGGATGTTAGCACTGTAGTAGAAATTTCTCAATAATGACAAGAAATTTCAGTCCATATCCTCAATCTAAGGAATCAGAGATATTCCCACTAACTAATCTCTATAGAAGCATTGGGAGCACAAGCTAATCTCCTCATCCAGACAAGTTTCATAGAAGGAGCACAAGCTAATCTCCTCATCCAGACAAGTTTCTCAGAGTCACTGATCCCACCTCTGCATCCCACTGAAGAGCTCAGAGATCAAGGAGTTCCAATGTTTACCCTCTAGTTTCCCAAATTCTTTAGTCTGATCATTTTCTCCCAAGCTGTTTAAAATATATGAATTTTATAAGAATTCTTATTATACACTTTCATGCACTTAGGAATTAATGATAAAGAAGATAATGATGTTATGATGATGATAATGACTGGTTTCCCCTTCAGGGTTCCTTGAGATAGAACATCATGTCTATATAATCAGACAACGGCTAGCTCCCCAGGGGCCAGGGCAGGACTACCAGACCTGCTCCAGATAGACAAGCAAACTTTCCTCTTTTGTTTCCATCTAGATGGTTTCTCCAGAAAACCTCTGTGTCTTGTATAGACAGCTCTAGTTTGAGGCTAAGGTAACACAGTAAGGCGATAAGGGTATGGGAAGAAGTCCTGTTTCTTTTGACACCAAGCTTCCTTACTGTCATTGTCTCACTTGACCTCCAAGTACACCCATTTACGGGATCCCAGTTTTGTCACTCTGCAGCCAGGATTGTTAAGGCATTCTTGCTTATAATCACATAACTTATACATGATAAAAGTGGTAGTTGAAGAAAACTATAAATGCCTACGAAGTATAGGTTTGTTGCCTGTGCTAAACTAACTACAATGGAGAGCAATGCGGGCAGAAGGTCATGAAGAAAAGGCTCTTCCTGCTAAGGAGATAGTGTATGAGAAATACCAACTAAAATCAGAGAAGGTCAGTAGTTCTATCTGTCCTGGAATCATGTGAATCATTTAATCCTGTCTTTTCAGGTAGTAACAGTGAATGGTAAAGTGTATGTAGCATACTAGAAGTTTCACAGGGCCTAAGAAAATTGGAAAGTTGTAGTACGCTTAGGAGGATTCAAATTACAAGGACATGTTTCATGTTCCCACAGGGTGTGGTGTTCCCTAAATGTTGGTCCCATAGCTATGTCAAGTACTGTATCCAGGGCAAGTGAATGCCCACCAAACATGAATGGGGCTGGCTTCCCTCTTGGAGACTCTCAGAACCTATGCACACAGCCTGGTGGGCACTTGCACACGGCACCATCTCTCTTACTCTCCTGCTCATTATTCTCACTGGGGAGTATGTCCCTCAGCATGCTGAGTACTTTCCCATCACACAGCTCTGTGTTTTCACCACCACCAAGCTTTCCAAAATCCCATTATCGCCAACATAGTCAAATGTCATTGTGAAAGGAAAACAATAATAGAAAGAAATGGCCAGAAAACACTTGAAAGTTTGTGTCTCCCTGTTGTCATTTCAGGACACATAGGGGAGATAACACTGAAAGTTGCCTGGAAATGCAGGCAAACAGGAGACCAAATACCATAATGCAATAGCAAAGGTCTAAGGTACTGTCAGAAGACTTTCACCCAAAGTGTGTAGCTGTGAAAGAAAAGGCTCAAAGGACAACTTCATGCTCAGAAGAAGAGCTTGTATCCTCACTGTATTTTTTTAAATGAATGTCTGAGTAAAAAACACCAGCTAAAATGAATGAAAACTCTCTCCATGGAGGCAAAAATCTTCTGTGGGGAGCATAACTGCACAGACAAAATGGGCTCAAAAGTAATACAAATGAGAGCATTGGTCATATTTGAAGGCAGCAAAACATGCAGATAGATGAAAGGCAAGGACAATCTCCTTACAACCTTTGAGGTTGGCAGTCATGGACATTAGGAATGCATCCAGTGAATGAAGGACAGTAACCCCATTAGGGTAATGCTTAATTTCCCATCAGAATGAGGCCCCTCTGGGGAGGACAGGCAAAGCATAAGCGCAATACTACTTTCTGCACTTTTTTCTTCCAGAGTTTGGGATCAATCATGGGGTCACAAGTTTTAATCAATCTGCCATTGAACTCTCCCTCAACTCCTCAGTTCTGTTTTTTTTTTTTTTTTTTTTTTTTTTTTTTTTTTTTTTTTTTTTTTTTTTTGTCTTTTTGAGACAGGGTCTCACTATGCAGTTCAGACTGGCCTTAAGCTCACTTTGTAGCTCAGGCTGGTCTCGAACTCACAACAATCCTGCTGCCTCAGCCTCCCGAGTGCTGGGATTACAGGCCTGCGCCACCAAATCTTTTAATAAAAAATATAATTGGTCAAAGTGACAGTTACGATTTCTTTTCCTCTTGTATGTACTCATGGGAATGAAAAAAAGGTCTAGGTAACTCCAATAACAACTTTTATGTTGGATCAACTATTAACCTTCTTAAAATGTAAGGAAGACTCATGAGCCCCTCTCCTATGCACACTCTGTAACAGGTTACAGTTTCTCCAGTGAAGCTGTCTTTCTGATTACCTCCTTTTGGAAGCTTTCAATACTTCCCTGAGACCATCGCTCTAACCCAAAAGTTGAACATTCTTGTTGAGTTTTCTACCTGCCCTGTTAGTACAATGTACAGTGAAGTCAGAGAAACTCTGATGGATAAAACTACAATTTATACATAAAGGCAGTTAAATCCAGAAGAAATACACATAACATAATTTTAAACAGAGCCTCAGAATTATGTTTAAGTGCAAAGGTTTTATTGAACAAAAGTCTTCACAGATCCCTTAGACCACATATACTGTGAGGCTGTATCTTCATTCGTTTCCTGCTTGTTCCCCAATCACACCACGGGTCTAAATCAGGACTCTCTACTGCCTGTATGAAGAGACTCCTTACTTAATTTTTCAGGCCTCTTCTCTAAAACTATATTCAAAATGAATTGCTTCCAAATCAGTTCTTATGTTCTTGTACAATACACTGCTTTGGGGTCAATAAACACAAGGTAAGGAAATATTTATTGATATGGGAATATATCAGTATAATCAGGTAAGTAGATTACAAAATGGCATCAATAATATGGATTTTCTTTGAAAAAAAAACAAGGGGTGTGTGTGTGTGTGTGTGTGTGTGTGTGTGTGTGTGTGTGTGTAAATAAGGCCATTCTTGTAAGCTCAAAACTACTGGAATAACATACACCAAATTTTGGTAGTGATTGCTCATAGAAATTGAGAGCATTATTTTTTTCTTTGTTTTATATTTATCTTTACAATGAACAGGTGTTTCTCTTTATTATTTAAAAAACCCACTGTTTACTGAGACCCCATGTCTTTTAATAGCACCTCACCTACATCACCCATATGTGACACTAAGGAGCAGTCTGCTAGTGCGATGCTGTGGTGTGGTCCCTAGAGAAGGCCGTAAGCCGCCTTCATAGCTTCATGTAGTCTTCAAGCCTTCCTTCACAAGGGGGCTCCCTGAGGAGCCCCTTTTCCATTAAGTTCCAATCTGTAGCAAAGGCTATGACACCACCACCTCAGGTCCCTGTAACAAAGTGTATATCTTCCCACATTCTTCTGCGTATATTTCCTATGTATTCTATCAGTGCTTTTTCCTTTCCAGAACTTTGCAAACAATTGGATCTAAATCATTCTTCAAACTATACCCTTGAAATTATTTTTTTAAAATACAATTAAAAAAGTGATATTTTTTTAGTTGAGCAAAGACCAGAAAGTCATTACTTTAGACTAACAGAATGTTGCTATCACTGTATAAAAAGTTGAACTCTAATACGATGCTTGTTTAAAGAAAAATATAGTTCCCCATTGATATTTCACAAGCTTTAGGGCTATATAAAGACCATGCATATAAAATTAGATCACAGTGTATATAGCACCACTCACACACTAAAGTCCAGGCACATACACTCTTCATATATTCTCATCAAAGCCTAATAGAACACTGTGCCTGCAGAAGTCATGGGTTTATGCATTTCCTTGTTGTTTTGCATTTATACTTTCAGTATTGAGAGTAAGTACTAATTTCCTTCATAGAGTTTGGTATTATAGTTTAGTGCTTGGAATAAATATTATATTTTCCAGCCTTTTGCATTTACAAGAATATGGGCCATACTTACACATTTTGGATGACAGAAGACTGAACAAATTACTTTTTGCTTAACCTACCTTTTCAAATGCAATCTGTCTCACAGAGTACCCGGACATCACCAACTGAACTCTTTACCAATTGTCAATCTATCTGAATAAGTCACAATTCGCTGTGCAGCTCAAACTGAGTGAAGATATCCTGTTTGCAGCAGTGGCTAGGACAGCAACCATCACTCACAATGCTGATGCATTGCGTTCACAACACTGATGCATTCTTCTCACCGGTGACATTCCAAGCAAACATACAAGCAGATTTTGAAAGCCATTCTACCTCTCCTTCTGCCCCCCAACCAGCAGACTCCTGTCTCCTGAATTATTCTAGGTCCCAGTGTCTCTTTCAGCATCCACCTGTTTGCCCTGCTTTGGATCTCTACTGTACTTCACCACCTAAATCATGTTGTTTTCTGTCCAATATTCTCCAAAGGCCTTCCTCCCACTGTGCAAGATGAAAAGTTAAATTCCATACAGCAGTACACATGGCCCTGCACAAAGCAAGGCTCTATCAGCTAGCAAGCTCCACCTCCCGCTGCCCTGTGCTTACAGAAGCTGCTCTGCTCTCTCCCGGAAGCTCGTATGAACCTGCTCCTAACTCAGACCTTTCTTCAAGTGCTTTTAGGTTCCTCCTATTCAAGTGCTCTCTGCCTCTCACCTCCAAAAGGTCTTTGACTGCATCTTCTCATCTTCTCAGGCCATCCCAACTTACAGCAGCCCTGATGATCTCCCCTTCGTGGATTTCTCATTTCCCTTTTATATTCATCACCATCTGAGATAGCTCTTGCTGGTATCCTTTATGCCTGTCTCCTCTTTAACCTTCATAGAGGCAGAGAAAATTCTGCTTGGCTCTCTTCTGTATATCCAGAGGCCTAGGACAATGGCCAGTGGCCAGAACAATGTACATCGTATGAGTGGATTTAATACTCTAAATATGGCTCCACCACAACATTCTTCACAATAAAATACTACGTTTAGTTAGATCCTTTCATAGGTTACTGATAAGAGATTTTTCATTACAAGAAAGATTTTTTCTTGCCTCCAACAGACAGTAATAGTGGTCTATGTAAGAGACGACTGTTTGAAGACTATTTTCATTTTGTGCTATACTTAGAACTATAGAAAACATGTTAAGGCCACACAAGGCTTTGCTAAAGTGGTTCTAACTATTTTCATACCACTGCCATTCTCTGTGACTCTGATTTTCACCACAAATGTCTTTTCACCCAAGTTATCTTTTTTAACCACATCACATTTTCTTTTAAGTATCTATTTTTGTTACCCTTTCAAACAATGCACATTTGCGTTAATAGCTAACCCACAACTGGCAGTCTACCTTCAGCATCACCCAGGTGGCCAAACCTTAGCCCATACCCCAGGAAGAACGCTTCTGCCAAAGCAGTTCTCTGTGATTTCCATCTCCCTTTACTCCATGCCATTACATGGTTTTAGAACAGCTTTGGCTACAAGGGAATATATTAAGAGCTGAATGTTCATCTGGGACTAATTAGGTTTTTTTTAATTCAGAAATGTCAGTTATGTCATATAAAATATCTTTTCAGTTTAATGATTTCTTTACCCTAATGATATTAGCACATTAAGATGAAAACTGGCAGCATAATAATTTTATGTCTTTACACCTAAAGCTTGAAAAATTGAAAAAAATAAAACACCAAGATATATAACAGTGCAGGAATGACTAGTCTACTCGTTACTATCCATTACAACAGAATTTTCAGTCAAAGCATGTATGCATAAGGTTGTTTTTATTAAATATAGTCTATAAAAAGTATAGATTAATTTTCTGGCTTTAGAAGTAAGCACACTGCAATGGGGTCGTGGGGCAGTGTAGGCCAATCCGATCCTACCTCGAAACTGTCAAAAATATGTGAAGTTCAACTAAATTTTCTATGGTTTATATAAAAGTCAAACAGGATCTGTTTTGTTTGGGGCTTTAATCCTGATAAATGGATGTGAGCAAAATTTGTACACTTTGAACATTATACAGCATACTCTTCTACATATTCTCTCTAACCACATAAAAATAAAGTAGAATTTCCATAAAAATACAAAGTATTTTCACACCATCAGTTTCCGAACATAAAACAAATGCCTGGAGTCAATAAAGCACACACACACACACACACACACACACACACACACACACACCATCCATCAGCTCTCTGGTCAGTAGGTATGAATGTACACTGGAAAAAAAATCAATCTGACAGTATGTTGGAGCACCAAACTGAAAATTATATGCCACGTCTCCACTGACTGCTCTTTAATCACAGTCAGTGATTTCTATTCACAAGAACATACTTTTTCCTGATTTATCCATATTGAGATCTTAACGATTGCTGTGTCTGTAGTGTCCATGGTTTACTATGCCAATAATTCTTCCCTGATCGAAGCACCAGCATGCCTTTACATAATACCAAATTTCACAGACGAGTAATTAGCCTTTTGCTGTTCCAGTAAAATAACAAACAGAATCCTGGATTTTATAATTACCCTTTTATGGCAAACCTACGAATCAAAGCTTTTGTGCTGGGAATCAGCATTTCTGACTGAATCCTAGGTAGCCCCCACAAACCCATCACAGAATGTGCTGATCACCCAGGGTCCTACAGAGAAGTCTCCTGAGAAGCCAGTCACCCCAGGAGACACCCACACTTTATTTGCATGCTGAAAACGACCACCTCTTCCAAACATCAGAGAAATCTGCATGCGCAAGGAGACAGATTGTGCCTTTAGTTTAGTCTCTAGGGTGTTCACCTTAACTGTCCTTTTAGTTTCTAAATAACTTCCTCTCTCCTGTGCCACAGCAGGAGAGCACGCAGTGCTCGCACACCCTCCAGGCTTGATCCTCCTGCTGCCTGTCAGGCAGCACTCACTTCTGATGAGACTGGAGAAGCCAAGGAACGCAGCCCAGCCTCAGCCTTGCTAGAGTGCTCTAACTTCAGGATCAGTGCTGCCCACGCCAGCACGGCCTTGGCCTGTGCCAGCAAAAACACCAGCTGTGGATCTCTGAAGTGTGGGCAGACTTTCCATGCTCCCGTATCTACCTCACAACTCCATTGGACGCTTCTTCCGGTGTAACACTCAGACCTGACTTCATCCGCAGCTCATCCAGGTTGTACTCAATTATGCCAACCCCAGCCCTGCGGTCAGGGGAACTTGCAATCACGGACTGTCGCAAGCCTCGGTGTCACCACAATGGAACGCATGCAGCAATTCAATAGGGCCCGTTATCGCCTTGCGTTTTGCAGTTACACAAAACTCACATTTTATGACAGCTGTAGAGGGGGTTATTGTCTGTGCCGTAATATGACTAAATGCCACTAACACTTGAAAACTCTAAGTCACTCTTACGAGCAACGAGCAACGCTACTTGCACAATGAGTCAACAAAACGCCTCGAAATTTCACTGCGTTAGAATGTCACCTTAACTGCCCAAACCTTTTAACACCTCTTAATGCCTTTCAGGGTCTTGGATCAGCTTTGCAAGCGCTGTGTAAAAGAAAACTTGGCCTATCCTTCCTTACTCCTATTAATCAGCTACTGTTAGCACTTGAAACTCTACAGCCACTAAAATGACCCAGAAGCAATCGTTCAAGGAAAAAGTGAAAGTTTCCCTAGAATCACACTCTCCATCCACGTCTCCCAGAGGACGCACGCATTCTCAAATGGAATCAGGACAAGGCTGTCCCTAAGCACACCATGCGGTCCACCCAGCGCTCCACGGGGAATGCCTGTTCTCTTTTCCAGCTGCGCAGGCGTCCACAGCAGCCATGAGATCTTAGAAGAGGATCCCCCGGGAGAAGGGAGAGCCCAGAGCCCAGTACTTACGTTATTCATGTACTCGCTGAGCAGGTCCTGCAGCGCCTGCCGCACCGCGTTGCACTCGGCCACGATCCGCTCTCGCCGGTCGTCCCGCGTGCACGAGGAGTCTGCCATGAGCGCAGCGCCGCTGATAATACTCTCCAGCCGCTCCTCCAGCGACGGCCGGAACCGGGCCTCGCTGAACGTCAAGGGGTCCAGGATAATCTTATTCTGCAAGGGTGACAGCATAGCGGTGAGCGGACAGAGCAGGCTGCCTTCTCACCCTGGTTCCAAACCCAGAAACACCGGAGGCAGGAGGATGAGACTCTGCCAGCCCCTTCGGAGGAGAGAATGGTTCCTAACACAAATGCTCTAACGGCCTTGAGAAAGTATTAACTTTTGTGAGATACTGTGGCCCTGAATGTAATCTTCAAGTTGCACACAGGGCATTTGAGGAAGAACATGTTCTTGGCAAAGGCTATATCAATTAAGAAGCATTTTCAAATGAGACTGTGACGCTGGTTTGATAGTTTAAAAAAATATGCAGCCTTTAATGCAAAGCATATTTCAGTGCAGTAAACGCTTGGTGGGGGAGATTTTGGGCTGATCCTAGAACCGAAAGATGACATTTAATCAACAACTTAAGTATGCATTAGCTGTCACTTTGGTACACAGAACATCCGCTTCCTGAACAGTAATCACATGCAGGAATGCCTGTGGAAAGGAGGAAAAGGGGCACCCAATGAGTGTGCTCAGTACAGGTTAATTTTCCACTAGGGAGTAACTTATGTAAAAAGTAGATTTATAGAAAAGGGTTCCTAGTGTGTACCTACGTGAGGACACATATGAGGTTTATGGGAGTGAAGGTCACTATTCCAATAAAGGGACTGACACATTCTAAAGGAATCTATTTAATAAGAAAAATAGAGATGTTTCTTAGAAGGAAGGTTTCAGTAAGATTGTGAGCTCAGTTTTGCTCTTATTGAGTCCGAGGAGTCTGGAAGGTTGTGGACAGGAGTCTTGACAGTTGGATGGAAAAGTACATGCAGAACTGAGGAGCTTTTCCAGCATGATAGGAATTCAGGAATGGTCCAGGGTGTTGGAATACAAAGAACATATTGAGACAGAAGTAAAGTGTACTCTGGGAGAGGTGGAGAACAAAGAAGGCCCTGTTAGTATCAGTTTCCAAGGGCGAGCAAAGGATGAGAATCAAAAAGAAGACTGAAAGTATAATGAGAGAGAGAGGGGCAGAACCTGGGGAACTCAGAATAAGACAAGAGGACAAAGAGGAAGCTGGTGGATGATAACTGAAAGGGCAGGAAGTGACGCCAACACTGCCCAAAGGTTGGATGCTTTGGGAACCCACTGTTGCTCCAGGCAAGAAAGGCCAATCAGAAATATTAACCAGCATGGAAGGACCTAGGAAGATCTATCAGAGATCTAGAAAATAGGGTATCCAGATGGGGGTAAAAGGGTTTTCAGCCCTGGGAGGTGAAAGTAGAATTTGCAGGCTGTCACTGTTGAGTTCGGTGTTCCTCATGCCTTAAATATGCATAAAACATCTTCAGAAACCACAATATGCCATGTCAATAAATAGAGCATAAGAAAAATGAGTAAGAGTACAGAGTTATACCACTGACAGTCTGCCAAGGGGCTCCCATGAACTGACTGTAGTGCTTGGTGCTGAAGAGAAAACAGGGACCCAATAAGGCATTTTATGGCTTTTCAGTCTAATGCTTTACAAACTCATTGCTTAGTTATTACAAAATTCATACCACCCCTCTCTGCTTCTCTCCCTTTCTCTTCCTATCTCTGTCTCTTTCTTCTGCTATTCTGCTAATGAACTTTATGTTTTTCTTAATCATGCTTTAAGAACTGTTACCATAATTAAGAAACTACCTGGTCCAGGAGTAATTAGATGGTCTTGCTTACAAAGATATTTGAGTTTTGCAGAAAGCCAAAATGAAAGCGAGATGTTCTGCTTTAAGGTTTCAAAAGACTCAACAGAATCATGAAGTTGTTCTAGGAGACTTTTACTATGATTTTTTACTAAATGTATAAAAAGGACCAACTTGATGGAAAAATGATGAGGTGAGTGTGAACTTTACAGTAAGGGTAACTGCAATAAGAGTTTCTCCATAACACAGAAGAGAATGGACTATAGTCATGAGACCACTATTTAGAAATTCTTTTGTGGAACACTGAGCACAGAGATACAGTGTCTCAAAGGACAAATTTAGGAGTCTGCTCAAACCTGTTTTAGAAATACTGCACAGCACAGAACAAATTATCTTTTCAAATCCTCTGGGGAGTTCTCCATTAAATGAGTCCATGCACTACAGTATTTGGACATAGCAAGAACCTCTATACAAAGCATACATTACCTATAAGAACTCAGGGAACACATCTTGGGAGATGTGGCAAGGGACAGTTTGTAGTGTCAGCTGAGCTCCCTACCTGTCACTGCTTCCTACTGTTGTGAAATTAAAGGCATGAAACACTGAGCTTCGCAAAAATTCACCTAAAAGTTATGGCTATCTATCCCATTTATAATGGAATTATTCACTGTTTATAGCTTTAACAAATCTCCCTGGGAAGGAAGTACTAAATTTTTGTACAGCATTCTCCTCTGCACCTGTAGTGGGGAGGGGAAGCATTGCAGGGATAGGTGAGGAAGAGGAGCAGGGAGAAGGCCCCGAGCGGAGGAGGGCATTGGGGGAAGGGGCCATGCGCATGGGGGCATACTGCCTGCGTGGGTTCAGGCTAAAAGAGTGTAGAGGCTGGGGCATGGCACACATTTGTGTCTGTGATTCTGAAAAAGGATGGGAAGAGGTGGTAAGCATGGCTAGAGGAGGCGTTGCAGGCCTAGGTGGGCCTGTGTGTGCACAAGTGTGCATGTGGGCTTGCACTGGGATGTGTATCTGCGCATGTGTGCATGGCTCTGAGTCCTAAATGTTTTGGACAAATCCTACATGAGTGGGAGAAGGCAGGTCTCTGTGTTCCCATGTGTGCATATGTTCATATAACTGTAAAGATCACAGGCATTAGCAAGTGAAGGAATAAAAACTAATACTAAGTGAACCTTAGAGGCTCAAAGACTAGAAGGGCTAGTAACTTAAGAGGGGAAATCAAACCCCAAACATCTGTTCTGAGTAAGTCAAAGTACAGAGAAGGAGACCCCCTTGCTGCTGTAATAGTGGGAGTGGTCAAAGAAAAGAAATATCTAGGCTAGTGGTCTTTCCCAGCATGCTCAGCGTTCTTTCAGCTCAGCACACGGTGCCTGAGAGCAGTACATGGCTGTCTCCTTAATATCTTCCCATCCACCCAGCAGGTTTTGTTTTTCTGTATAGCTGCCATTGACTGGCAGGAGGAAGTAGTCACTCCCCTTTGCCTCTACCAGGCCCATCTTGTCTTCTTCCTTATGCTCAATCAAAAATCCACTCCCAGGTCCCTAAAGAAATATTGCAAGTGGGCAATAAGTGGCAGAACAAATGACGAAGGGTAAGTCCAAGGCTTCCTGTCTTTCCCTTTAAGGCAAAGTTGCAGTCCCAGGGCAAAGAGTCTGTGGTGTTTGTGAAGTGCTCCAGTACAGTATGTCTTTCCCACTAGCCAGCAGAGGCGCTGTTCTCAGCTCAACACCAGTGCCCAGAGCAAACACAGGATGTTATTAAAATAAAGATAGCATGGTGCAAGTAATCTTCCAAACACCCACACACCTGAAGACACCCAAGTATTTACCTCAAGGACTTTGCCCACTGAAGCACAAGAGAACTTTGATTACTGAAGCTTACTAAGCTCTTCCCACCTACTGTCTTGTCTACTCCCAAACCCTATCAAAAGCTCTGCTTCTTCTCATTGCCTGCAGACATCCTTTCCACCCTTTGTCTACCTGCACTTAGAAACAATAAATTCCACATCATATTGCCTTTGCAAAGGCCCAGTGATCACACTGGTCTCTGTCTCCTGCTTTTTTTCTTTCTGCCTCACCCCTCTCTGAGGGCAGAGCAGGTATGGCATGTGGTACTGGGGATCAATCCAAGGTCCCTTGAGCCTGCCTGGGCTTGCCTAAGAAGGCGCTTTAGATGGCTGAACCATCTCACCGGCCCCTCGTGCCATTTCTTACAGTTTCCAGATGTTACTTTTAAAAATCAACTTTTTCTAAAATTTGGGGCTCATTGAATTTTTTTTATCATTTTAATCTTTTAGATCTACTTAATACTGTTATTTTAAAATTGAGGGCTGCATGTACAGATTTACTTCAACTTTTAAATTTGCTTTAATTTTTTTTTGGTCTATTTTCAATCTGTTTATCCAATTGGCAAAATATTTTGTGTTTTATAATATTTACATGCTTTTAATTAATGAGTTTAGTTTTAAAATTAGTGCTTTTCAATCTTTCAGTTCATGGAGTAACAATTAAAGTGGATATTCCTGAAGTGACAGTCATAATAAATTACCCTATTCAAAGGATGTTAGTACCCAGCTCTGCAACTAAGTCACTGTGGCAGCTCGCCCTGCAGCCCCACGTAGCAGGACTCCTATTTTCTCTAATGTGGATGGACCTGCATAAAAATTTTAAGCCAAAATAATGCAGAAGAACATATAGTTTAAAACTACTTCCAGGAATAAGACATTTAACTTCACTCATCACAAGCACAAAAGTTGAAAAGTTTTCTTCTCCAAAGAAAGGAAAAGCTGTGTGCCAGGCAAAGCCAAGAGTAGAAGGGAGAAGGCCACATTTGGCAGGGAGATGTATCATGGGGTATGAGAAAACGTTTCGGGAGATCTACTGAAGAGGAGGAGTTAGGGCAGAGCCCTGAACACAGTGCCACGGAAGTGCCACGGAAGTGCTCCGGCTAAAGGGAAACGTAGAGCTCTGTTATGTGGCTGCCTCCATCTGCAGCACCCGGAAATTGTGAAGCTTTACATGGCAGCCACATTGGTCTGAGGTGGGCATAGCGACCTCCCCAAGGAGAACTACACTGTCACATGACCC
This sequence comes from Ctenomys sociabilis, assembly GCA_004027165.1. Lineage (NCBI taxonomy): Eukaryota > Metazoa > Chordata > Mammalia > Rodentia > Ctenomyidae > Ctenomys > Ctenomys sociabilis. The sequence continues at coordinate 25,180 of PVKA01012175.1, read as the reverse complement.
AAGAGGGCTCCTGTGACAGGCCATCTCTGTGGCTGAGGTGGTCACACCCCAACCATTATTTTTAGAATTATGCTAAGTCACTTCTCTTCAGACTTGTCTTTTCTGCTCTCTCTTCATGAGTGTTAGACCTGCCTGGTAGTGAAAAGGCTCCCTCCATCTACAGCTGCTAGTTCTTCCCCACTTTGTTCTTGACAGCTAATTCTCTTTTTCTTTTTTCTTCTTTCCTTCTTTCTTTCTTTCCTTCTTTCCTTCCTTCCTTCCTTCCTTTCTATTTTCCTTCCTTCCTTCCTTCCTTCTTTCCTTCCTTCTTTCCTTCCTTCCTTCCTTCCTTCCTTCCTCTCTTTCTTTCCTTCCCTCATGTTTTTCTCTTTTTTTCTAATTTTTTTAAATCTTTATTTATTTAGTAGAGGGTCTTGTTAGACAGATCCAACTCATAATGATCTTCCTGTCTCAGCCTCTGAAGAGCTGGAATTATAGGTGTGCATGATCCTGCTCTGTTTCATGGCTGGCACAGCTCACACAGGATTCCTGGACCAGTATGGCATGCAGCTACGCAACTGAACCCATGTCCTTGCGCTTGCCAGGTAGCACCCAGACCACCAAGCTGTCTCCCCGGCTCTTAACATCCAATTCTGTCTTACACATCAAATCCAATCAATTTTGGCATCTGCTTCTCCTAGCACCTAAATGGACAGAAATAGGAGGACATAAGGCAGAAAGAACAAATAACAACCTGGTCCTGAGGACACTCTCCTGTTGCAAAGAATCCTTCCATTCATACACAGGCCTTTTGGCAAAGAAGAATTCTTAAAAGTCCTAGAGAAAGTTTTTGCTTAGAGAAAATTTCCTGTGGTAGCTGGGATAAGTTAATTTGACAGGATTGGAGGTAGAAAGTAGTGAATAATGAATGATTAAGCTTTCTATTCCCATCGGAGAGCTAGGAAGAGTAGAAACCAGAATTGTTTATAAGTGCAGAGGGGATTACATTAGAGAACCACTGAGAATGTCAGTCTAGCAAGATTTAGCTGTATAAAGTAAAGCCATAATGATAGGCTGAGCTGTAAATAGTTCTGGTCAACAACTTCTTCAGATAACCCACTACTATTGTGGACTGTTGTAATGTGTTGGAGTGTTTCACCGAATTCAAGAACCTATAATAATTGAATGACAATAGAATACTCATCTCTGACAGAACTAAACAAAAACGGGATATAAACAAAGGACCATTCTGTATTTGTATAGACAGAACAAAAAAAGGGGAATACAAAGGAAGGACCATTCTGTATTTGCATATGCAGCTACTTTTGCATAATTCTATGAGAAGAAAGATTTATACTAATAATGTTTGGACAGGATATCCTGTCTGCTTCTTATATTATGGATAAGCACTAGGAAGATAACAATGTAAAAGGTATTAATTATTGAAACTGTACTATAATTCAGCTTTAAAAAAAAAGACAGGTTCACAGCTACACTCTCTTAGTTCATTGAATAGAGGCATCTGTTCTAATAGTGTTTGTAAATAGAATATCATGTCTGCACCGTGTACAACAAATAACCAGTAAGAAAACAATATGCAATGTATTAATTATTGAATCTGTTCTACTAATTTGATTTGAAACTCTCTCTTTGCTATTTGTTCTTCAATAAAATTATGGGAAAAGAAGGAAAAATACATAGGCTCAGACATGAAGAACAATTCAAAACACAACATAGATTTCCATAGAGTCAGTATCAGTGAACAGGCATAAAGGACCTGCTTTGTAGGAGTCAGTTTCTGAATGTGTAGTTTTATTATAACACAGGGTCATTCCTTTATTTAATGTTTGTTATTATTTCTCCATAACAATGACACAGTTGAATAGAGAACTAGACCTCAAACTTGGAGTATTTACTCCGATCCTCTAAAAATTTTGCTGACTACTGAGAAACTGGGATGAAGTAGAACATGTAAGACATCTAGGATTCTTTTGAGGGAAGAAGTCTGGAAGGATGTCAGTAGTAAGAATGTACACATTATAAGGGGATGGCCTTTTCTCTGGATATGTAAAATTAATTGCTTTCACATGTATAAGGAATATCCAGTCGAAACAGTTAATATCAATCACAAAATACACAAAAATACATCTAGATGTCAATTATGCTCAGCCAAAAATTACGCTAGGGGAAAGAAATCATCGTTCAGGTATGCAGCCAGTGTAAAAGCAGAGCTGGGAGCAGGGTACACTCCCTCTGCCTCCATTCTATGGTTTTAGTCACTGCCAAACACCCTTTCCTTCATACACCTCCCTGCTTGGGCAACACCAGTTCCTAGTGCTGGAATTTTAATGCAAAAGCCACTTCCTGAGTGGGAAACGAAAGTAGCCAGAGTTCAATATTCTTTCATACATTGGAAAGGCATTGAAAATGGTAAGCAACCACTGGATAAAAAGATCCCAAACAGTGAGTTAGCCCACTGTGAAGCTTGCATGTCTGTTTCACATGGTTTATTGGGGATTACAAGCCTTTTCTTTAAATCATTTTTAACCACTGATACAATTCTTTCTCTGGCTAGGAATTAGAAATTTTAAAGCTGAGCTTCTCATCTTTGTGTCGACTGTCATTGCAAAAGTTTAGCTATCCTGGTAAAATATGGTTATAGAAGTAGCATTTTTAGTTATAATGAAGTCATTGGAAAGACTCCACGGTCAGCCAAATAGTATTTTAAATACAGATGAAGTTTCCAAGACCTTGGATGCAGAGCAGAATGTGATGCTTTCTGTTGTTTCTTTTAGTAGCCAAGACACTGCTAGATGAAGAGGGGAAGATGAGATATTGTCCATTATCCATAGATTTCCTGGTTTTCAACATCTGTTAAACCATTTAGAGGATGACACACTCATCTCAATATATATAGAAATTTCAAAATGTCAGAGGAAGCAACTTGATAATAGGAAATATGGACTGATCTAATAACTTGTTTGTTCAAATCTAAGTTTTCAAGTTAAAAAAAAAGCAAACGCCAATGGTATGACAAATTCCTGTGGTGTTCTTGTCATTTGTGTGACAATCTGATAAAATGAATATATCTTGGATTTTCACTACTTTCATAGTTCAAAGTAGCAACTAAGAAAAATATAAAGTATGTCATTCTCTCTTGCACCAAAATCTCTTCACCTAATCCAGTATAACCATTTTGAAGCAAACAAGTGGAAATGTAAATGTCAATATGCCAGTATGCAACCATCCACTTTCATTTTTAAAAATTCTCAAAAGCATTGTTCAGTCATTCTGTTAAAAGAATGTCATTCCAAAAAAAAAAACAAAAACAAGAAAGAAAGAAAGAAAGAAAGAAAGAAAGAAAGAAAGAAAGAAAGAAAGAAAGAAAGAAAGAAGAAAACAGAAAACCTAATAATAGTGCTTGTTTGGTGAATAACTATTTCTCCTTTAATTGTTCTCATCTCTTCTCATGAATATGCAATAATATATACAAAATTCCACTTCAGCAAATGGCCTGTTACTATCACCACCTATTGTATTTAGTTTGTGTATTTAATTTTATATCTTGCCTTATGTTAGGAAATAACTGGCTTATGGTTTATGTGTAGTTATCCCTCCGAAACTTCATGCAGCTTCATTTATTTATTTACTTATTTATAAATATTTAGATTTATTTATTTATTTACTACAGGGTCTCACTACCTTTCTTTTTCAGTCTCTAGTGCTGGGATTACAGGCATGTGTCACCACGCCTAGCTGAGGTGGCTAGCACAACATGCGGTCCTGGGGACTGAACCTGTGTCCTTGAGTGTGCCAGGAAGGTGCTTAAACTGCTAAGCTATATCCCCTGACACTTCATACGGTTTTAGATGGGGCATTTTTGGAGGCTGCTGAAACCCGAGCATGTAATTAATTGATGGCTCAGTGATAAGATTAAAAGTGCTGCGATGAAGGGCGAGTGACTGCTGGGTCAGGTCACTAACTGGGTGGGCACTGCCCTCATCCTAGTAGACTGGAAACAATGTTAGAGACAGAAGGAGGCTGGTCTCTACTTTCCCTTGTTGCATTTACTGTCTTCTGTCTATCATGAATTGCTCTTCTCTGTGAAGCTGCCCTGCCTTAGAGCCAGTTTATTATGGACTGAAACCTCTGCAAACTGTAAGCTGTACCTTAGCCCCATTAATTTTGATTGTCTGGTATTTTGTTTCATCAATACGAAAAGTTCAGCAGCAGGTTTTATACTTTAGTGATGCCAGAGATCTTCCTTGTCACTTCCTAAGCTTAAAATTCAACGTTTTCCTTTCTTGCAACATGAAAAAGATCATACCAAGCCACAAAGTGCATGAGGTAATGCTTCCTCAACCCTAGTGGAATTTGATAGTAACACAGTAGGGCTACAGAACCTTAGGTTCTGTTGTAATTTGAATTTCATGCTGTGCTGGTCTTTTAGCTATTACCTAGGTTACAGAAGTTCTTGGAGAACCTCCAATGAGATCGTTTGTTAAGGATTTTTATTTTATTTTTGTATTATTTTGCTGCATTGATATAGTTCACAACACTAACAATATCCAACGATTAAGCATTCACTACAGAGTTCGTAAAATCAACCATCTGTTATCCAGTTTGAAATATTTCAAAAGTCGCTCATAAGGCAGCCTCTTCCAGTAAAATTAAAACGTCATTTGAAAGAGCAAAAACAAAAAGTTGGAGCCCTGAAATTTGAGAATGAAAGTGCCTGTTGCCACTGAGGCATGATGGCAATTGTGGGGCTGGGTGTCTCCAATACTTCCATGAAGTATCACATAACAGTCTAAATTAAGGGCATTTTAATAAATGAAGCCATGTGTTGAAGTCAAAAAAATGTGACCTGTTCAACTTTAAACACTTGCTCTCCTTCCTGTTTATGTCAAGCTCCCTGAGTATTCAAGTTTCTATCTTTTCATTCACCATTTATTTTGACCTAATTGGGGTAGCCTCAGACATGTAAGCTAAACTAAATGTGAGTTATCTATCTTTTATTAACTTGCAAACAATTTTCATCACTATTTTAGGTTTGCCTTAATTTTAAATTGCAAACTCTTTCTATTCAAGGAAACATATTAAAATAAATTATTACACTTACCTACTTAAGACACTATTTTCACTTAAACAGCTCAGTTTACTTGAAAATAAATGACAAGATAATGGCTCTATAATTAAAGAGAACATTCCTATCCTTAGCTACTGAAATTTTTAAAAAAGAGAATTCCACTGAAGCCCATATTGGTTTTTATTTAGAGGAAATACTGGTATTTAGGAAGGCAGAGCTATCTTTCGAAGGTAAGGAACTAAGTGGAGAGAGAGTTTAGCCGTAGGCTCTTTCCCCTGGACAGTAAAAGAAAACAGAAGTCTTGTTTCATCTTCACTAACTCTGTCATCTGAGTGTGTGAGGCTGAGTTTTGTGGCATCTCAAAAGCACATTCTCAAGCTCTGACAAGGGCATTCACTTACCACTAATCACTGTAAGTCAGGACAAGGTTAGGTTTATTAGCAAGTGTCTAAAATGCATGTGATTGATTAATTACCAAGTATCCAAAATATATTTAATCAAATTAAGTCTTTAACACATTTAATAAAGAGGAATTTATTTTACTCTTTTGATGAAAAAAAAAAAAAAAAGCCATGTTACATCTCTGTTCGCTTGAACTCTCCACACCGTCTTTCCTTGCCATCTTCATCTGCTTTAACCTCTGTGGATTCTCACTGGAACTTACCATCCATGTCCTAACCTGGGAGGTACAGGCCTATCCTCTGCTCCACTGAAGTTCTGCTTGAACTCCCCTCTTGACACCCCCAGTTCTTCCTCAATCTTCTCCAGAAAGGTAATAATTCTTTAGTCCCTAGTCCTTGTATCCAGAGAAGTTCTCTGGATACAGGATTGCACCATCCTCTTCTTATGAAAGAGGAATTTGAGGAACTTACATACTAAAATTCTCCTAACACACAATTCTTAAAGTCCTGCTTATTCACAGTACTCCATAGTACCCTCAGTCTTCAATGACTTCTCAAGACCTATATTGAACCATTATCTACAACTGACAACATAAAATGATTAGAATGTTACATGGTAACTCTTCAATTCCATTTGTACTGAATTTCTCTTAAGAAATATACCAAAATTCATAATGAGACAAAGCAATGGATTGCTGTTGTAATCTAACATTCAGAACTGGAATGTTGTTTTTAATAAAAATAGCTTTAAATATATATGCCTTCACTTCCATTCGCTCTGCATTTAAGATCCTGATCTTCAGGATTTTCAGCAATCTGACACATGTTTCTGCCCCTCACACATCATCTAGAACTTAACTCTTGACTCCATCCAATGGACTCTAACTGTTTCACTCCAACCAGTATCCTTCCTGTATATTCTACAGACGGTTCCAGTATTCTCCTTGATTGAGTATCACAGTTCCTTCCTCATTTATAATTCTCTGAGAAACATACTGACCTTACTCAAAGAAGATCATATTTAGTGCCCTTGCCTATAAGGCTTTCTCCCATAACTCCCTTATCAAATTGCTTGTCACTTGTCATCCAGACTTCTCATCTGACTCTTGTGTGACATTACCATGCATTGCTAAAAGTGTGTGTGCACAAGAGGTCACTAAACAAGATGCTTTTCTTATAGATCAGGAATAATTTTTTTACACTTTTATTAAAAAGCTTTTGGAGCCCATTGAACAGAAAGTTGTGAGCCTAGTACTACAGATGAGTAAGTGTAGATGACGCTTCTGTTAGTTCTGTGTTAATATTTCATCTGTATTGATATTTGTTGTGGCTCATTGAACTTGCCGCTTCCAATGTGGGGACATGTAAACTATCATGAAGGTAATCTGCTTCTAGAAGGAGTGAGGCTAGCTGAGCACCCCAACTGCTAGCAGCAGCCACCTACACTGGAAGTCTTTGACTATGATTCATCCAAAAATCAAACTTTAAAATCTCCATGCCTTGTAACCTAAGCAAGTAGGCAGTTTCTCACCACGTGCACATAAATGCAAAAGATTTTGCAAACAGAAGTACCACAGGACAACAAATCTACCAAATATGGAAGTCTCTTAAAGTTTGTTTAATTAGGGTCAATAAAAACATCCTGTTGCCCTAACAACATTTCTCCTCATTTTCTAAAATCTCTCAGCTAAGAATGATTTTTATACTTTAACTCAGTAAAAGGTTATATTTAACTTGCTGCTATATTTCTGCTTAAAATGCTTTGTCTCATTATTTCTATAAGTAGGCAAAAGTATATTGTCAGTGGGTGAAAAATGAATGAAGGCCACAACCTGGATAATAGAGCAACTGAATAATTAGCCACTGGATTATCAATGGTTGAACTTTTTTAAAGTTTCAGAATAGTAGAACTGAACCTCTCATTCCAGAAATTAGTTATTCTCTATGGCTGTGGTTTGGAATGTTAAATTATCCATTTAAAATGGAAAGTCAATTTATATTTCTCAGAAGCAATTGTCACTTAATTGCTGTTATCAACCGAATAAATTACTAGGTGATTTCCACAAACTGGTCATACACTCAAATTTCATGTCTGATGAAAGAATAATTGTATCCATATTCCAGAAATATGAAAGGGAAATTAGTTCGTTGGCCAAGAGGGAAATGCTTACACCTTGAACATAAACCCATCTATCTTTTGCTGTCCATTTTTAAATAGACAAATTAAGATGGGAAAGAAATGACTTTTGTCTCACAGGAATAATGTACAATATGTTAATTGCTTATCAAGAAACAGAACTGAGCTTGAAAAATATTCTTTTTGCTAAATGAGAATGTCATATTCTCTTTTGAACTCTAGATTTCATCTGCTGATGTTATTTTCAATAATATAGAACTTTTGTGAAAAAGAATCTGGAAAACAGAATTGACTCTATAAGAAAGATAATTGATGATCATTAGAAATTATTACAGTTTAAGAAACCATGATATCATTGCTGGGGAGAATTTGATGCAGTAAACAGCAACAGTCCAGAGAGTTGAGAAGAACTCAAGATAGATTGATCAGATAGCCACTAAAATCAAATGGTTGATTTATTCATTCACACATCCATTCAGCAAATTATTTCTTCTGTGATTATGGGATAAGAGTACTAGGACTGGTAGCAACCTCTGTTCTTGTTATGTTCACATTCAGAGACACAGAAACTGGAAGCCAGAATAATATGCTTCAGATTAATATGCATAAAACACAATAGTAACAGAGAGGATAAGGGCTTAGTGATTGGAAGAATTAAGGAAGGTTCCAAAAAATAGGCAACCTTAGTAAGGGTGAAAACAAAGTTAAGCATAAAAGAGGAACTGAAGATCCAGCAGAGCATTCACATGAAGGGCAACATGGGCGTTAAACAACAATGTACATCTGGTGAACATTAAGCTCTTTGTTATGGTTGGACATAGAAAAAAAAAATCATGCAAAAGGAGAATGACACAGGTGACATTTGTGGGCACCTACCAAAGTGATTTGGCGTCATGCTGAGCACACTGGAGTTTATGCCAAAGACCGTTTTCCTAATAAGTGATAGCTGGTTTGCACTTCAGCAGGGCTGAACCTTGCCAACATGATGGAATACAGATAGGGTTAGAAGTCAGGAGGGAAGATTCAGCGCAATCAGTTAGGAAGTTGTCACAATGGTCCGGACCAAAACTAAAGGCCATAATCAGCCAGTGGTGGTGAAGAAGATGGGAGGACTCAGTTACGAGATGTAAAGGGAATGGAATTAATAAAAATTCAAGGATTACCTGAGAATAGTGTGCATAAGAGGACCAGGTTCTAGCTTGGTTACATCAGAACATGAAATCTAAGAAAACTACAAGAAGAAGGGGGCTACAATTGACATAGTGAATGAAGTTGCTATAATTAATAAAAGTCTTCAAACACTTAGTGAATATGCAAATGGAGATGCAACATTCAAAGTTGGATGCAGATTTGTAGTTCAGGAGAGACAGTGAAAGTATCGGAGGGCTGGCCAAATAGCTCAGTGGATTAAAGCGCCTGCATGCAGGTGCATAGGTCTGGGGTTCTGTCCCCAGGCCTGCCATGCTGGCCCTGCCTCTGCGGCACACACTAAGAAGGCAATTGAGACTGGGCGTGGTGGTGTGCACCTGTAATCCCAGCTCTTGGAGGGCTGTGAACAGGCAGATCACTATGAGTTTGATCTAGTAGTGAGACCTTGAACACCCTATTGACTCTTCCCTAAAAAATGAAAAATAATAAAAAGAAAGTACTGGATGTACAAAACGAGATATACAAAACATTATGTATTAACCAAGGAGACCCTTTTACTGGGAATCAAGTGAGGAAAACATCAGAGTTTTAGTGAATTTTCTTTTTTTTCTTTCTTTTTTTTTTTTTTTTTTTTTGTGGAACCAAGGATTGAACTCAGGTCCTTGTGCTTGCCAGGGAAGCACTTACTCCACTGAGCCATCTCCCTGGCCCCTGTGAATTTTCATATGTATGTGGCAGGAAGCTGGAGCATGAGGAGACTGGGATGTAACGGTCCAACAGGCGAAAAAAACTGTAAAAGGAGTTGGAAAAGAGGGTTATTTTTGAAAGTCAGACAAAGTATGGCTTCAAAGAAAGAAGTAGCTGAAGAAAGGCTAGACCATGAAAAGTGGCTGGGAATGAAGCCCACATGGGAAGTGGTTCTAAGGCAGATGGAGCCATGACTTTCCAGATTTCTCTAAAGTCCAAGAAGAAAGGTACATTGCTTTATAGATATGTGCTAAATAAAATACATGGCAGGTCCAAACACGTATTTCATTACTGCATTCTCCCCCTCCCTGTCACACCTTTCTCCCTCTCCACCTTTTTGTCCCTGTCTTTCTTCTTTAGAGAGAGGGTCTCCCTATAAGTTCAGATTGACTTCGGACTTGCTATGTAGTACAGGCTGGTTTTGAATTCATAATTTTCCTGCCTCAGCCTCCTGAGTGCTGGGATTACAGATGTGTCCCACCATGTCCAGCTATAATTCTTCTTATGGCCAATAATTTTGGCCACTGAATGTGAATATTTTGAATAGAAGCCCTCTTACTTGAATGACATGCTCATTCTGCCTCACCTGCTATTAGGAGAGATTGTCACTTATTCTTTTGTTCTGCCAGTGATGACGATGACGATGATGATGATGATGACAATGATGAAGACTGTTTTTGTATTTTAGTACAGGGTCTACAGGATCTACCTACATAGATTGGACTCAGGATCTACCTACATAGATTGGACTTGTAGTGAATCACCTGTGTCCAGCCTCCCAAGAGCTGGGATTACCGGTGCACCCTGTCTCAATCACCCAGTCTTAATTTCCCAGTCCCAGCATGCGCCCAGGGAGAGCTGGCACTACACACCAGGGATCAAACCCCGGCTGCTGCACCTGCCTAAGCAGGTGCTTTAATCTGCCAATGATTATTGAGAGTTAGTCACGCACCAAGCACAGTTAAGCACCAGATGTGAAAGTGTTACACAGAATGTGTTTTCAGTGGAATGCACTTCAAATAGATATGAACTAAACAGATGAACAACTTGAGCATCTGCTGCTTCTTTTATTCTTTCTGAAAATGCCATTTGGAAAACCATGGTTCACAGGATGCTTAAAACATAGAAGTCTTACTATTTTTGAGCAATCCAGGATCTAAGAACGTACACTTCTGTCAGCTTTCTTGCCTAAATCGATACTATTTACTGAAGTTTGTAGTACAGGTTATAGGTGCTCCTCAATGCCTTCGCTTCCTGGGTTCTTCATCGTGCCTATGTTGGGACGTTCCTTTGCTCCTGAGAATTCCTTCTTGCTCTGTCTCATATTTCTTTATCTCCCTCCTCTTCACTGCTCCAGTCAGCACCAGAACTCTGCGCCCAGCAGCCCTACCTCTGTTAGCCACACGGCACTTCTGAGAGACTTTGCTTGATCTGGAGGTGGGCCAGTCTACACTAGCGAGACTGATTTGTAAATTTGAACTTTATTTATTTATTTGAAATGTATTTAATTTAGTACATGTTTGCATTTGAGGTAACTGTATACTTCCTAGAATGGTTCACTCATGCGTGACAGCAAGCAGTGAACTGATAATGAATTAGCCTTTCCTTACTATAATTAAGGAAGTTGTGCAAGATTTAATCAGAAGTGGCACAGAAATAGAAAACCTCCAAGGGTTTTCAGTGTTTTCATTTCATATCCTCCAGCCTCTCCTTGAGCATAGACACCCCTCTGAACTCTTATTTATTCTTTACATGAAATATAAATACTGATGGCTAAGGGGTGACTAGTCCATGATATCAGTAATTATTCTCATATAAACTAATCTGTACATAACTAGTATTCCTATAATTATAAATGTATAACCATAAATAAAAAGCAAATGTGAACTAATATGAAAATACATTTAAAATAGTACAGACTAAGGATGACTCCCATTAGCAGATGATGTGGAATACCAATGTCACATTTTTTTTTTTTGTATTTTTTAGGGAAGGGTCTACAGGGTATTCAGGCTCTCACTACTAGATTGGACTCATTGTGATCCACCTGTTTACAGCCTCCCAAGAGCTGGGATTACAGATGCATGCCACCCCGCCCAGTCTCAATTGCCATCTCAGTATGCCTGGGGGATGGGGCTGGCATGGCAGGCCTGGGGATCAGATCCCTGGCCCCTGAGCCTTCTTGCAGGGGTTTTAATCTGCTGAGCTATTTGGTTAGCTCATAGCAATCTCACTGGTAATGGTTTAGAAAATGATGTGTTTGATATCTTTATCAAAGACTGATAGATCCATGGTAGTTTATACTATTTTTTATCAGTATAGCATTTACCAATAATAAATATAGACTTTTTCAACTGTATGACAACCTTTGTACATAGTACTTTACTAATATTTCATTGTAAAAATTGAAACCACAGAGTTCATTTTGAGAACATTTCAAATATTAACTAAATTTATACTATCAACTTTTTTAAAAGAACAAATCTTAGTACTTAATATATTGATCTTTTAACCCAAGTGATGTATTTAAATTATTTCCCAAAAGTAAATAATAAGTCCAGGGGAAAATGTGCAACAAAACTGTAGAGAAGATCCATTTCTCATTGCACCCCAGGGGACAGTTATGTGCCTTTTACATTGTGCATGATCTTGATTATTTTTTTTAAATCTCACAACACCCTACAGGGCTACATTAGCCCAAGTCTATCTCTGAGAAAGTGAAATGTTAATGACTTGTTCACTCTAAAAAATCAATGACCTCTTTAGCTCCATGACCAATTGAAAAAACAGGTCAGCCTCCTTACAGTGGAGACCAAGCAATGTTTCCTGGGTAAGCAGAACAGAAGTAAGGCATAGACACTGTGATTCTGAGATGGACATCCTCGGTGCCAATGGGCCAGAACAGGTGAAGGGCTGTAGAAGACAGAAAACATCGCCTCCCCAGCTATCGTGATGATAGGACTTGAAAACTGGATAGATCTGACTTTCTGAACGACTTTTAATTATCTATCATAGGTACATAGATAAAGTGAGAAGTCTACAATAGTACTTTCTCCATAAGGATTTCCCTGCCATATGTGGAAAATAAGATCTGTGACCAGAAAGAAATATGGTAAAGGTGATAGGTAGCTAAGGTGCTTTGATCTTCTAGTGCAGGAAAAAAACAGCTTTGTTTTTAAAAATTAGAGTTTTTAAAAATGATCAATTAGAAGAAAAAATTCCTTAGTGATTTCCTGTCAATGTCATGGAAAAGCAGGATGAGGTCCACCTGCTAGCAGAGTGGAGAGGGGACGGCTCAATTCCTGGAGGTGGCACTGTAGGGCCTTAACTGCTAGTATCAACTTTGAAGTTCATTAGCCTATAAGAAAAAATCATTTAGAAAGCAGATTTTCAGTAGTAAAAAGTTTTTAAGATGTATGGATTATAGAGACATCTTTCTGCCTCTGTCTCTGTCTCTCTCTGTCTGTTTCTCTCTCTCTCTCTGTTCCCTGGCTAAAATTAAGAAGTTGTATCTTTAAAATGTTATGAATTGTCTCTGTTTACATTGTTCTAAGTGGAGCCATAGTCCACTATTTTAAATAAAATTTCTTAAATGCAGGTTTACAAAACACTGTTTTTAAAAATGCTTCATTATTATATTAAAGTTCATTAGGAACCAACGGAAGTCTATGTTTGTGTGTGTGGCTTTTTAATACTAAAATAGTGGCTACACGGGCATGGATTAATAAAACTTAGGTTAATGGTTACTATATTAAATTCTCTTACCCAAGACACTTCGCATTGTCTCCATTCACTGTAAGATAATTTTATTTTTTAAATAGTGCCTTGCTATGCAGTTCAGGCTGGCCTTGAACTCTACATAGCCCAGGATAGCCTTGAATTTGCCCCAATCCTCCTGCCTCAGTCTCTAGAGTGTTGGCATTACAGGTGTGGGACACCACATAAAGGTAACTTTTCATGGTCATTACTATCTAAAGTTTGTTTCGTATGACACCATCCATTAAGTTAATAATTCTTTGAAGTAGGCGAAACTCTCAAGTTTACAGAAGCTCTAGTGTTAACCCTTTTATAAATCTCTAAACCTTAAAGAATCGGGGAAAACTTCTCTGCTGTTTGCATACATGTGCCAGGCATATGTAACATAAAATTCAATCTAGCCTTTTAAAAATACTGTATTTGAGTATGTCGGTTGACAAAATATACATGCTATCATAAATGGGATGGAAGAGTAATGACAGGTGAATTTATCTAAAAGACATACGATTGTCATACAGTTTTCACATTTGCACACATCTGCAAAGCTTTATTTACTCCAAATTGTGTGTGTGTCTGTATGTGTGTGTATTAAAGTTTGAAAAATAATAAAAATATGAAAAAGCAAGCAGTCCCCTCAATGCTCCCAAACTACTAACCTTGAGATATATACACTGTGATTGTGTACACACACACACACACACACACACACACACAGATTGTGCAGCATTTTCACTGCAGATGTTTCTTTGTGCATTTCGATGTCAGAATATGGATTAAGTCTACCTTCACCGGGTGCCATTTAAGAGTGTCTTCTTTATCCTTATTTCAAGTGATTCCCTTCTGCACACCTGAGAGAATCTGGAAGTGAAGTCACCTTGACCTCCAGCCACAAGGAAGCACCCTGGGGGTTGATGCCGGATCACGGGCCTTTGCTTGCCCTCCCTAGAGATCTTCCACTCCTTTGAAGTCTTATGCATGCCATTTTTGTTCAAGCTGGAGGCAGGCTTCTGTGTAAAGGTGCCCTAGGAAACACATATTGGGGCAGGGATGTTGTTCAGCCAAGTATGCTGCCAACGCGAAGACTGTTCTGTGAAAATGCAGAGCTGGAAGGCTGGTAGATTATGCATTCAAATTAATGGATAAAAGCATTCACCACAATCTCAAATACATCATTTGTGAAGAATGAATGTATCTCTTTTCAGATCGAGAACGTTTTAAATTTCATACAAATGTGGTCAGCTTTTTCTAAGCTTGTAAATCATCTTACGGATACCTGTGGTTTAACCTCAGAACTGCAAACTCAGATGTACTCCAAAGTAAGATGCCTGGGTATCTCTTTGAGAAAAGCTGTAAAAATCTACCCTATTTATTTATTTACTTGATATCAGGAATTGAACTCAGGACCTTGCGTTTGCCAGGCAGGAACTTGTGCTGCTGAGCTATATTCCTGGCCCTCACTTTCTATTTTGATACAGAAAAATGCTATGCATATTGTGGACATCTGTGTCCTACTAAAACTCTTACATAGGAAGCTAATGCCCAATGTAAGTGCTGCTACGGCTCAGGTGTCGTTTAATCGTCTCACTAGTAGGAGATCCTTAGAGCATCAGAACTGTGAGGTGACACCTTCACTCATTCTCAGGACACCCTTTGGAGTTCTCACAAAGAAATTTTATCAATAGCATGAACCTAGCACTGCCTGTCCTTTCCCTCTGTATCCTGACTTGGGACTTCATTACTACTCTGCCCTCACCCCTGCTTCTTCCATCCTTGTCTGTGTCTTCCGATGATGTAGTCAAGGGACAGTCTTCACTACTTGGGAATTCGAAACCTCCAAACTACAAGCAAAATAAACTTGAGCTCTTGGTCATGTTTGATGCCTCAAGTATGTCATCATGTTGCCAGAAAACTAAAAATCTATACAAGTAAATTAATATTCATAGGCCTTGGGAGGTAATTAACTGATGATAGTTCCACTTTCATGATGGGAATCTGCGTTACAGGAAGCCCCTTTCCCTTCTCTCACGTTAGGTTACTTCCAAAAGGGAACCGGGCCCAGCTCTGCAATAACTACAACATGAGCCTTCACAAGCAACGAATTCCTGTTATTTATAAGTCACACAAACAACCTAAATAGGCTAAGCTAAAATACTGTGTATAACAGCATTGTGTAGGGGCTAGAAAGATAGCTCAGTGGCATAAGTGCTTGCCTGGCAAGTACAAGGTCCTAAGTTCAATCCCTGGTACCACCACCACCACCACCAATAACAACAAAACATAGCATTGTGAAACCTTCTTTTAAAACTGTTTAGACAGATGGCTAAGCTGAAAAAAGACTAGAAAATAATATAAAGATGATCACCACATAGCTTTCATCAAGAAGTTTAACAAAAGTTTAATGAGCATGATCGAGCCCATGGGTGACAGAAGTATGCCATTTTCAAACAGAACATGCTCAGGTAATACGTGCCTGGATTTCCTAAAGCAGGAAACCTACCCAGGCACGTCAGCTCTGGAACTCCTGCATAGGAAGGCTCTAGAGCAGCATAGGATGCAGCTCAGAGCAGCACGGCACAGCAAGCACATTCCCCCACTTGGATGGCACGAGTGTCTAGGGGAGTCTTTGGGGGTCCATAGAGATTGTGTGGGGACACCATCTCCTACCTCAGGTTTAGCAATGTGCCTGAGACTGTGAGGCTTGCACTCTCACCTGGGCTTGGCAAATAATGACTTGTGGGGTCCTGCACAAAGAGTCGCTCTAAAAGCACTGCGCTTTTAGATTGAATGATGTGGTTGGTGGTAACACAGGGTCCTTTAGCCTTCATATTACTAACCTATTGTGTTTTGGATCAAGAAGTTCTTAGAAATTTCACTTGGCATGTACGCCTGAGTCCTAGTGTGGCAAGCACAGAGCCAGTCAGTGGAGAAGATGGAAGGACCTTTGCCCACATCACAGCCATGCAGCTTAACCTGGACGTTTCCAGAGAACTCCAAAGTTAGGAAAGCTGAGCTCCCAGCACATGCAGCATCCGGCACTGTCTTTTTCTGCTGTTTTCATGGCCATATCTTTTGAGTCAAACTCTTTAAATGTCATCTAACTCACTATCTAAAAATGATAAAACTCCCATCAGCTTTAATCAGTGACAAGTGCAGGCCAAGCAACTATAAGAGCCACCAACCAGAAAACAAAATAAAACAAAAACTGATATTCAGTGTGAAATTAGACATTATTTTCATCCCATAAGCCACCAGAGAAGCAGTGAGGATTCCCCAAGCAGAAACCAAAGAGAAACTTGTATTCTCAGTGTTCGCACAGAAGTGTGAGTCCTTACTTTAAGAATCATTATTGTACTATGTGATAAGTTATAATTTAATCAGTTTGGGATGTCATGGAGGTGCCTATTTTTCAAGAATGCTTTGCGTGTTGGTCAACCTGCCTCTGAGGCCATCATGCTCTAGGGTAGGAATGGGGACAGGGGGAAAGCAACAGACATTATATCTATAGCAACTGTCAAAGGATCTTAACAACCTTTCCATAAGGAAGTGCTCCCTGAGGCATTTTTAGAGAGCAGCTTCCACACTGGATTTGGATGAGAGATGTCTGGCTGACACCTAAGTAAAGCACAGAGAAAAAGAGAGAGAGAGGGAGAGGGAGAGGGAGAGGGAGAGGGAAAGGGAGGGGGAGGAGGAGGGAGAAGGAGAGGGAGAGGGGGAGATGGGGAGGGGGAGATACGGGGAGGGGGAAGGAGAGAGAGAAGAAGAGGGAGGAGAGAGGGGGAGGGAGAGAGAGAGGGAGAGAAGGGGAGGGAAAGGGAGAGAGGGAAGGAGAGGGAGAGGGAGGGAGAGCGAGTGAGCGAGAGCCTTAGCATTTGTGAGTACCAACTGCAAATGAGGCACCTGGGAATGTTCATGCAACCACGTTGGGACAGTTTTGAGGAACCAACATTATTACCCTATTTCATGCATGAAGAAAAACAAGCACAGAGAAAGAGCTTTTTGGTGAGACTCAAAAGACATGCTTGTTCTGCATGCCCTAAACTCTGGAGTCCCGCTTTGCACTACGATGGCCAGTGTCACTAGGACAGCCTGCTCTTGACACATTGGAGGTCTCTAATTGTCCATGATCTACAGACAGCAGTTTCTCTACAGCATTAGCTCAATAAATTTATGCAATCAGAAAGGCAGATAGGATATCAGCAAATACTTGGAGACATGAGGAGGGAGACTTAATAGGCTACAGTGAGCTTTTCCAATTTGTTGCTGAGAAATAGGTTTGGAAAGCAGTGAATTTGGAAACCAAGGAAGAGAAACATAAACGAATACTTTTGGGCCAACCAAATAGCTCTGTGGATTAAGTGCCTGCTTAGGCAGATGCAGCAGCCAGGGTTCCATCCAGGCCTGCTGGGCTGCCCCCCCCCGGGGTGTGCTGAGACATGAATTGAGAGTGGGAGTGGTAACATAAACCTGTAATCCCAAATCCCAGCACTTGGGAGGCTGAAAAACAGTAGAATCACTACAAGCCCAATCTACATAGTGAGACCCTGTAGATCCCGTACTAAATACAAAAAAAAAAAAAAAAAAAAAAAAAAATTAGAGGGGTATTCAGGAGGGGTGCGGTGTGTGTGCGTGTGTGATGTGTGTGAGTGTGTGTGTGTGTGTGTTTACTTCACTACTGCACCAAACTACATCTTACATCAATTAGATCACTGCCTTGGACATCATCAGTCACGTGGCCTAGAAAATGCACAAGAAGAAAGTGGAACCCTGGAGGACTAAGCAAAGATCAGTGCCAGAAATATAAGAAATCACAGAAGAAAATAAGTCCAGGGAATGAAACAGTTTAAATAAAACATGTTTCTTTAAGAAATAATTTACTAGGCAAGAGGATTCATTTCATGTTTAAAGTTTAGCATAAAATTCATAAATAAATGATAAAAGCATATGTGCCAGCACATGTTAAATAATTTTGAATACGATCATCAGCTGTACCAGTATCTATGGATATATCTGGCACTATTTTATAAAAAGGTGAAACCTTACAAAAGAAGTACATATATACTCAAAAAAAATTAGTAGTACTGAGAAAATATAGATTCTGTTTCTTTAAAAGAAAAAATAAAAGATTTAAAAAATAATTTGAATTAAACTTGGGTAAGGAGGCAGACACATAGATTTAGACCGTAATTATTAAAAATCATATTCAAGTGTCATTCTGTTATTTGCTCCACATTTTTATAACTCTTTTTATCACTTGAAAGATACAATTAAATTGTGATAGGCTAGTTTTTTGGAGCAATTATTTGAAAACTGATCGTATGGCAAAAAAAAATTGCCAGAAAAATCCTCCTAGTTTTAAAATCTTTGAAAAGTAAACGTGTTGAGAAGTAAGATGCGAGTCACCTGTCGCAGTGCGGGATTTCTGGGGTGTAGGTGAGGTTACCAGTGGAAGGCATCCTGCAGAGGGCAGTGGCAGAGCTCAGAAGGGAGGGGAGATTCCCGCCCAGGTACAGGGCTGCCTGGTCCCAGAATCAACAGCAGAAACCCTCAATTCCCCTCCTGTTCTCTTCCGACAAACTCAGGGGATCTGCATCCATCTTTGCCACTATCTCAGGGCTACAAACACTTCCCCCAAAGGATTAATGAAGCGTATGACTCATAACAGTAGCTTACAAAAGGGTGCAACAGTGAGCTGTACATCTGACGGCACCCATTTGATGCCAGTATTTGTCTCCCTGCGTGTTTACAGGAATCCAATGTTTCCTTCTGTTGTTTGGCCACCAGATGTCAGTATATGATCATGTTATGACACAGCTGGCTCTTTCCAGAGTTTAGTTTGCGGAATGCCAAAGAACAGATTCTGAAGGAGCTCCACTGGGAAAAGACGGGTGGTGCCCAGCTGAGAACTGCGGGCCTCACTAACGCCTCGCTTCGCTGTGCCCTACCAGGAATACTGTTGGGTCTCCTCTCCAATTCTGAAATTAAAAGTGTATCTTTCTAAAAGCCATTAAATAAAATAAGTATGATCTTACAGTTTATCTTAATGAAGAGAAAAAAAATCGTATTTATAACATCTGTTTTAAGATTTTGCAAAATGCATGATAGCTGCATAAATTTCCCGGCATTTAATAATCAATGATACATATGTAAGTAAATTAAGGCCAGAAAAAAAGACACTGAAAGAAAGCTTTATTATGCAAAAATTTATATGCTACTAAGTACTGAATGTTCTTAAGATTTCATAACTGAGATTACAAAAATACTTGGCTTTAGTAATTAATTAAAGCTCACTCTGCAAAACACTTTCAAAATATGACAAAAAAAGACACAGTCCCTCAAGGCCAGTTGATTTTACTGCTCCAGTGTCACCCGGATCCATTTACTCCTTCCCATTCTGATTCCAATCAACTCCTTCAGTCATTCATAATTTTCACCCTTCCCTGCAGCTTTGTCTCTTTCAAATTCTCTTCATCCTGCAGGTGCAGGGGTCCTCACTGATGGAATTCTGACACCCTCATCCTTTGCTGAGCTCACCAGCAACCTCCAAACTGAGGCCTTCAAGCCAAGGCCACCTCCTTGCTAGACCCACAGAGCTTTTCTGGATCTGGTTGCTGCCGCTTGCTCAGCCTGATCCCTCCTGTCCTCTGTGCTCCTGCACTGAAGTGCATGCTTCTCTGCCCTCCAACTCCTGCACTGGAGTCATCCTCACTGATACTTGGTCCCATTAACACTTATCCATTATGTCATTAGACGTTGCTCGCACACCATCCACCTCCTCCAGAAACTCTTCCTTGAATTCACCTTCCCCTACTTTTCCCAATCTTCTTCTCTACACACACACACACTCTCTCTCTCTCTCTCTCTCTCTCTCTCTCTCTCTCTCTCTCTCTCTCATGCATCCATATGCAACAAGTTAAAATCTAAGGCACTTCTAGTGTCCAGTCAATCCAGGCAATGGCACAGTCTTCATGGAAAAGCAGTGAGACAGCTTTTAAGGAACACTAGCAAAAACATTAAAGAAAGAATATGCAGAGTAAAAACTGTACTTGTGTGAAACGTGGATATGAACTCTAGCAGAAAATCCTTAACTTTGCTCCTTGAGGCTTTCTTGGGCCTCAGAAAGGAATCTTGAGTTACCCTGAAGAAATAGTTGAAGAGTTCCCTTACTGGCTTTCTTTTTTTATGTGTCTGTCCTCGATTTCACTAATTGCTTTCTTCAGCTACATCTTGCAATTGGCTCATCAATGTGATTCCTGTACTTTGAGAGGACACTCTCCTCTTCTTTCTCCACCCTCATTCTAATATAATGCACCTTAATTAGAATGAAACTAGCGAAGCTTATACTCTTCACTCTTCATAACTTAATGCAGGGCCTCCCTGCTGTCTACCCTCAGAGTGACTTTGCAGACTGACAAAGGAGCACAGAGTAGGAGTAAACCGCCTTAGTCTATGGTGAAAAGGAAAGCTAGAGTGGAGAAGGGGGCTAAATAAAATGCTGAGTGAAAATTCCCTTTCCAAAGAGCATTCATCTCTTCCTGTTGTTGCAGAAACCCCAACTCAAAAAAGCCTCTTCAAACCCCTACCCAGCCTGTACTCTGGCTCAAGGAGGCCGAGCTTCCATAGAGGCTTCCTTCTGAGCTCTGAAACAACAGTTGAGGTGGTCTTTCCCTATTTAAATTATCTGGCTTCTTCAAATTTTTCTCTGGGAAAACTTCTGATTGCATATTTCAGTTTCTGGTCTGACTTATCTACAGAGTTAACTAGCGTTCTGCTGAAACTGCCCCCCCCCCCAAACTCCAGTCTGAAGGTGTGAATTCCCTCAGAGATCCAGCAGCCTCTTTTCTGCATTCCTTAAGGGGTACAGGGCCTACATGGGGGAAGTCAGAGTACCATGCCCAGATCTCCTGGCCCTGAACCCAAATCTTTCAATTCTTTCTTTTCATTGAAAGAAGACCACACTTGGGATACTCTTGCAGGTATCATGAGGATCATATCCTGCATCCACTTCTATAGGGCATGTCTCTATTATAGCATTGAGCTTAATAATGAGAAGTGGGCTCATTGTAGCAGTGAGCTTCAGTCTTTCCAGTGGTACTCTTTTTGTTCCCAGTGCTTTGTGATGAAAATGCCATCACTGTTTGTGCTCACAGCTCAGGGACTCTGTCCCCTGAATGCCAGATCAGAAAGAGAGCGAGCCTTGGGGCACGCTGAGAGCAATTGAGACTGGGCATGGTGGTGTGTACCTGCAATCCCAGGACTTGGGAGGCTGTAAACAGGAGAATCACTATGAGACAGATCTAGTAGTGAGACCCTGAACACCCTGTAGACCCTTCCCTAAAATACAAAGAGAGACAGACAGACAGACAGACAGAGACAGAGAGCTACATTTCCATCAAGTCAAAAAAAATAAGGACAAGAAATACAAAGGAGGAAAAAATCTAAAAAGATTTTGTGTGAACAAACATAAGCAGGAAGGACAACTTAATGTGGACTTCAGATGTCAAGGTGATGTGTCAGCTCTGTGGTGACAGAACAGACTGTCTCACTTTTCAACTAGAGACATTTAAGGCTTTGTAGGTGATGTCAGCAGTAAATCAAAATAAGAAAAATCATCAGTGATGCAATCAGGTACGCTTTACTGAAGTCCAAGCATCTGAAGCTAAAAAAAAATAGAAACCACGGATTTTGTGAGTTTGAGACACCACCAGGTGGAGAAGGGCTGTCGGCCGGCAAAGACGTAGAGCAGAAGTCAGAGCCTCAGCAGTGGGCAGTCAGAAGAGGCCAACTCTGAAATCTACTGCTTAAAGAACTCATCCAAGAACACATGAGAGTATGTGGAGGAAAATGCCCTAACGCTTTCTTTTCTTTTTAGGCTCTAAAACCGAAGTACATTTTTCCGGAGACATGAAACAAATTAGACGGAACAAGTTTGGAGGAATCTGAATCTTCATTTGATAAGAAGCACTTACCAAACAATGAAATTTAGGTCAAGTGGAAGAATGAGAAAGCAAGGCCATAGGTGTAAAGATTTAAGTTAGATGTACTCAACGTATTGCTTATTTTACTCTTGGAAAGAAAACAATATTTACTGAAAGGAAAATAATTTTAGGTTGCAAAGATAGCTTCATGAATAATGTCAATTCCTATTTTTTATTGTTATAAGTTTTAATCGTGGTAGTAGGGATTGAATATATATATAAGACAGGGTCATGACTGGTGTTAACTTTAATTTTTCTGAAGTATCATCATCTATCTGCAAAAGATTTGAGATATTTACTTTACTGAGTAAAAGAAAATTCTTCAGGAGTGGCTTTAATATCCTCTCTCACTCTTGAGTTTCCTGGCAGTCAAAATTGACATTCTAATAGGATTTATTTCTGAGAGGTCATACTCTTATTTAATAATAGCTGAAATATTCTGTAGTCATAGTTTCACTAGGTAAAACTCAGCCACCTCAGGGTGGCACACTTCAAGAAGATGATTTTTCTATCGATTTGCACTCACGTTTTGTTATATTATTTGACACTCTTGACAATTTCATCACTCCCCCTCATCCTTCTGATTTATTAATCAGTACATTGATTATGCCAGAAAACAGGTCACCAAGCCTTGAGCCATAGTTCTAACAACCCAGTTAGAAATCAATCTGATAGTTTAGACAAATGAACATTAAGAAACACACTCCTTCTTCTATCCTATTCTCATCAACTAAAAATTGAAGCTTCATCCTTATACACCTACCTATAAAACTAAGACTGATACATTTATAGCTCTTAATAGCAAGTGTGATTCAAATTCAATTTCAGAGCATGGCAGGTCTATTGATTATGAAAATATATTTGTGTTTTCATTGTTCTTTTTAATTTGGCATCTTAAAGACATTTTACCTATTTGTCATTAAACTGGGAAACCATTAGATCAAGAAACCCTCCATCAAAATTACACACAGGAGGTAAGAATTTATCATGTGCACTAAGTTTGATTAAGCCTCCCTCAAGAGCTATGTGTTGAAGGCTTTGTTTTCAGTCTGTGGCCCCATTGGGAAGCAGTGGAAGCCTACTTGGAGGCATCTAGGCACGTGGAGTCCCTGCTCTCTCGTCTCTCTCCCTCGTTTCCACTTCCGGTTCAGTGAATGCTGATGCTATCATGTGCTCCTGCTATGACACACTCTCTTGTCATAGGTGCAGAAGCAACAGGGACAACTGGCCATGAGCTGAAATCAAAATATAAGGCAGATGAAGGCAGATACCTATGAAATTCTAGTTAATATTTCTGAGGAACAAAAATCAACCAAATTTTCATCATCCAATAAAGGGAATAAATTTATAATTCTTCAATAAACTATAAAGAAGTGGTACATTATTTTTTGAAAAGATATTTTCAAATACTAAGGGATCTAGGCTTGCTGAAGCAAGCCATAATAGAAAAATATACAACTTGATAAATAATTTTTAAATGTTGGGCTAAATGCCTGCCTGGCAAGTAAAAAGACCAAAGTTCAAACCCTGGTAGTGCATGCTGTGCTGGTCATGGGAACTGGGCGTGCTGGTGCATGTCTGTAATCCCAGAACTGGGGAGGCTGAGACAGGCGAATTACTATGACTCTGAGCTGCATAGCGAGACCCTGCACCAAATAAATAAATAAATAAAAGATTTTTTTAAGTCAATATTTATTTTTGGAGAACTACTAGAGTTAAATTGCATTTACTAATGAAATTTTCAGGAAGCCACACCAAAGGAATTTTTATCTTTAGTTGCAACTGAGACACCTTCAAGTGTTCGTATTGGTTAACTTTTCAATGTAAACAAAAGCTTAAACATCACATAATGATTGATAAGCTACAAATAGCTTAAGGACAAAACTATATTTAATAATGAAGTGTACAGTAATTACACTCAGCTGATATAAAATATTGTTCTGTTAATATATGGTCTATTTAGCAAAGAAATATTAAACTTAGTGTACAAAGTATAAAGTAATGAAATATAATTAGCAAATTCATTAATATGCCTACAATAATTGTATAGTACTCATATATTAACTTTCTAAAACCTTGTTTGTCCACCATGAAGCAATATTGCAATAAAGGTCAATAAATGCTGACATAGTGGGATAATAGATTTTTCTTGGACGAGTTCAAGTTGGATTTTATAAATCTCAAGCTTCTGCAACACCGCAGTGATTCTTCGGTGCTTGAAGTCACCTGGGGTAAATGCTGGTAATGAAAACCACCTTAAAATAGGAAAACAGGAAACTGGAATTGCCATACTTTTGTACAGAAGATGGCAGCAGCGGAAGGACCATTTGCTTTGTTCTTGTTCAACTCTTTGTGCTGTATCATCATTTGATGCCAAAAGTACAAGACTATGAAAGTAACACAGTTCTGTCCAATTCTGACCGAATAATACATACATTTTTAATTTCTAACACAATGCTTTGAAAATAATTTTGCATTTGAGATGGTTTGTAATTTTCTATCCTTTGATAGAGGGGTCATTTTTTGTTTAATGTATAGTTTTAAAATTAATTCATCAGGATTTTAGTATCTAAGTACAGAATCTGCTCACTTTTTTCTCTTTTGGTCTTATTTATTTATTCTTTCACTTGGTACAGGGTCTCGCAACGCAGCTTGGAATCTAGTGATCGTCCTGTCTCAGCTTCACCAGTCCTGGGATTACAGGTATGAGATGCAGCACTGGCGTGAACCTGGGTCCTTAGGTTTTCCAGGTAGGTGCTTACATCACTGAGCTATCTCCCCAACCAAGAATCAGCTCCCTTTTTCTTAAACTATGGGATCACTCATTTTTCACTTGATTTAGTTTTCACTTTTTTTTTTTTTTTTTCTGGCAGAACCAGGGATTGAACTCAGGCCTTTGTGCTTGCCAGGGAAGCACTTATTCTACTGAGCCATCGCCCCAGCCCTT